>JAKZJZ010001252.1:0-2500 GCA_022702705.1 Papilionanthe hookeriana x Papilionanthe teres
CTAAACCCCTAAACCCTAAACCCTAAACCCTAAACCCTAAACCCTAAACCCTAAAAAATTATATCAAATTGACATAATCAATCCGGATATTACTATCCAGGACAAACCCCTTAAACACGTAACTCCCGCCATGACAGAACAATTTGACAGGCACGTCAGAGCCCTACTGGATCTCCGAGTTATCAGGCCAAGCACTAGCAGACACAGAACGATGGCAATAATTGTGCAATCTGGGGTAACCATTGATCCCAACACCGGGAAGGAGGTCAGGGGAAAAGAAAGGATGGTATTCAACTACCGCTCCCTAAACGACAACACTCACAAAGATCAGTACACGCTACCTGGAATTAACACCCTGATAAAGAAAATTGGGAACAGCAACATCTACTCAAAATTCGACCTTAAAAGTGGATTTCATCAGGTAGCAATGCACCCTGAATCAGTAGAGTGGACTGCCTTTGTGGTCCCAAATGGTTTGTACGAGTGGCTGGTGATGCCATTCGGACTGAAAAATGCTCCGGCAATTTTTCAGCGAAAGATGGATAACTGCTTCAGAGGGTGTTCTGAATTTTTGGCAGTATACATAGATGATATAATAATATTTAGTAGCAACGAGGAGGAGCACCAAAGGCACCTTGAAAAGTTCCTGGAGGTCGTTGAAAAGGAAGGGTTGGTTCTTTCGCCCACAAAGATGAAAATTGGCGTTAAGGAAATCGAATTCCTAGGTGCCATAATCTGCCAGAGAAAATTACGGTTACAACCACACATCATCAGGAAGATTGCTGATTTTCCTAATGAGAGACTGAAAGACAAACAAGGAATGAGGTCTTGGCTGGGAATATTAAATTATGCACGAAATTATATTCCTAACCTTGGGAGATTACTAGGGCCGCTATACCAAAAGACCTCTCCCCATGGTGACAAAATAATGAAGGATCATGACTGGAAGATTGTCAAAGACATCAAGGAACTGGTACAGAAGCTCCCGGACCTAGAACTTCCTCCAAAGGATGCATACATAATCCTAGAAACTGATGGTTGCATGGAAGGATGGGGTGGGATATGCAAATGGAAGAGAAATAAAAACGACCCAAGGTCAGCAGAAAGGGTTTGTGCGTATGCCAGCGGCAAATTTGCAGTCCTAAAATCTACAATTGATGCGGAAATTCACGCCTGCATGGAAACCCTATCTTCCTTAAAAATTCACTATCTCGATAAACCAGAGATCATTCTAAGAACCGACCGCCAAGCCATTATCTCCTTTTTTCATAAATCATCCCAAAATAAACCCTCCCGAGTCAGATGGTTATCCTTTACCGATTTTATTACTGGTCTTGGCATTAACGTTATTTTCGAACATATAGATGGCAAGAACAACGTTCTTGCAGACACTTTATCTCGACTAACGTCACTAATAATTACAGAAGAAAGTTCTGTAAATCTCATTTTTCAGAGTTAAAGAATGGAACCCGAAGGTAGCAACGAAATCCTCGAAAGGGAAAGAATGTTTATCACGAGACTCCACCAAGAAAAGGAGATCGGCGCATCAAGGCAAGCAAAGTTGCAATATGAACGGAGGCAGGAGTTCAAGGAATGCCGCCCACACCATCATGGAGACGGACCAAAAGACGCAAGCAGCCGACATTGGGATGTGCTATGGTCAAGCCTGGACACACCCATCGACATCAAAGTCGCAGAAAGACTGCGGCATGCGGCGCATCAAGCAGAAAGAGATCAGGTTGAGCGAGTACGAGCCGAGCTCGCAACCCTTCACAGGATCTACATCACAAAGTCTTACTACTGCAGGCACCTGGCAAGCAAAGATAATGTCTGGTGTGACGTCGGACCAAACGTCAACAGAAATGAGTCCGATCTTGCAGACCTATCAGCAATCCTTGATCTCACCATGGAGAAAGGATTGGCCACTCGAGTCTAACATCGCGGAAGTAGTGGGCCCACCAAATCAGGATTAGGACACGCGTCACTTAACACGTGTCATCCATCTACCGAATCTCATCGTTTCGCCCGTGGTTTACCAAAACCATGGGCCGGTTTTCCATTTCCGGTTTTACCTTTCCGCCCGTGGTTTCTTAAAAACCATGGGCCGGTATTCCGTCTAGCTTTGCTTTTCGTCCGTGGTATGTTAAAACCATGGGCTGTTTGTTTGCCTATAAAAGGCCATGTAATGCAAGAGTTGCAGACACTGAGAAACACTCAAGTATCTACTTCTCTCTCGTAATATTTTCTGCAAGTTATTGAAAGTTCTTCTATTCATCTTGTTCATCTCGTTGTATATATATGTATATATTAATTTATATAATATTATTTTTTATTTTAAATATTTTAATTATAATATATTAATTTATAAATATAATTTAATTATAAAAATATTTAATAGGTAAATAAATTATGAATTAAAAAATATATACATACATACATATATATATATATATATATATATATATATATATATATATATATATATATTAATTTATATAAA
>JAKZJZ010001252.1:5000-29736 GCA_022702705.1 Papilionanthe hookeriana x Papilionanthe teres
AATTTAATTATAAAAATAATTACTAGTTAAATAAATTATAAATAAATAAATATATACTTATATATATATATATATATATATATATATATATATATATATATATATATATATATATATATATATATATATATATATATATATATATATATAAATATGTATATGTATATATATATGTATATATATATATATATGTATATATTAATTTATATAATATTATTTTTTATTTTAAATATTTTAATTATAATATTTTAATTTATAAATATAATTTTATTATAAAAATATTTAATAGTTAAATAAATTATAAATTAATAAATATATACATATATATATATATATATATATTAATTTATATAATATTATTTTTTTATTTTAAATATTTTATTTATAGTATATTAATTTATAAATATAATTTAATTATAAAAATAATTACTAGTTAAATAAATTATTAATAAATAAATATATACTTATATATATATATATATATATATATTAATTTATATAATATTATTTTTTATTTTAAATATTTTAATTATAGTATTTTAATTTATAAATATAATTTAATTATAAAAATAATTACTAGTTAAATAAATTATAAATAAATAAATATATACTTATATATATATATATATATAAATATGTATATGTATATATATATATATATATGTATATATTAATTTATATAATATTATTTTTTATTTTAAATATTTTAATTATAATATATTAATTTATAAATATAATTTAATTATAAAAATAAATCTGTACCCTCCACTGTAACGAGTTTACCATAGTTCCGGATTTCTTTCCCCTTTGATTTGGCGAGAAATCGGGGTAGGTGCGAAACAACTAGACCAGGTGGGGGTAGTAAGAACGGTCCTCCTGCGGACGGCAGATTCTCCTAGTCGGGATCCTTTGCAGGGGAGGAAACTCTTGGGTCGACCTAAGGTTGAACTCAAGCAGCGGTTCCTCAGCTTCAGATACCTTGTTCGTCAGTGCAAAGAGGGAGACGTCGGTGACTTTTACATTCGTGTTTTCAAATCCCTGTCCAAATCGGATGATCCCATTGTCGGGCAGCTCATCCTTATAGACAGCGAAGTCCAGTCCATTGGTGAAGGAGAAAATCAGCTTCGGGGCTTCCATTTCTGCGAGGTAGATTCGGTTGTCGGTCCCGAGTTATGCTTCTTTTCTTTAGGATGAAAAGAAAGGAATTGAAAAGAGTCCGAACTCATTTTTGTTCATGTATTTATAAGAAGGAATCATTTGTTAAAAGAATCACTTATTAGAGGGTTTGTTTATTTAGAACGGAATGTTCAAAGGTATAGAGAAGGTAAGGAATCCGATTCAGAGTTGGAAAGGAAAAGAAAGTCTTAAGCAAAACTTCTCGACTCGGAGGATCATTCCTAAACTAACACCTATGGGGGTCCACCCCACCTCAAAAATGAGGTAAAAGGATCTCGGAACCTCTCTGTTTAGGGGTGTCTAAACAGTGGCTCCTAAATCCGAAAGAATGTTGGCTATACTCATTCAAGATAGAAATGAACATAGTATTCCAACGGAAAGAGGGGTAGTTTGATCCACCAAGGACATGGATGCACTACCGATTTTTGAAAGCAGAATTATTTGATTAAAATGGAGAGAGGAATTTTCCCCAGGTGAGTCGCCGTAAATCCCGTCGGCATATTTTTAGGTCGTGTGTTTTATTTTGAAAGGGGGTCGCCTAACGTAAGCTGTCGGCGAATTTTTAATTTAATTAAAATAAATAATTTGAAAAGTAGTATTTGATTTTGAAAATAATTTTAAATTTGAAGGTTTTAAGATATGAGATTAAACCGATCGCACATCCCAAATAGTTTATGTAAACGAGCACCGCACCACAAACCGTGTATCTATCCCTAAGGATAGACACACTGCTTGACGGTGGGGCTCGATTAAATAAACTAGAAGATTTGTGACATCCGTTTGGTCTGCGAACCAATTTTATAAGCCGACAAGTTTCCCTCGCTTAATATGAAAACATTAAACAGGGTTTATATTACTCGGGTTCTTTAAAATTCCCTATAAGGGCAAGCCCCTATAGTTAATTACATCTCAAGTGATGGGAATCACCTAAGAAAACTCTCGATAATAATCAATAATTCTGCTCTCAAGGATTTCAAAGTTTAAGATTTTTCAAGGGATTGAAATTTGGAGTTTCAATAGGGAATGGATCATATTTGGAACATTTTGTTTTGTGAATCCAAAGGAAGAAAGGTAGGAGAAATTACAGATTCGAAGCGAACTTTGGTAATTTCCCGACTATCCTATTGTTTGGCTTCGAGTTTAGGAAAGTCCTAATATTTATTTAAATGTTTTGATCTTGCCAATTTTAATTAATTAGGGCTTATATTTGTATGATAAAATCAAACAAATAGCCTCGAAGATGTGAGGGTTTATTGTCGTACGGACGACTACCTCGGAATCCTAAGACCGGTTAGGGCTTAATTTGCAATGCAAGTGCCTAACGAAGAGTCGAGGATTTATGTTGCACTAGTGCAAGCTACCTCGAAGTCCTATGGCTTTGTTATTTAATTCTAGGAAAGTTTTGCTGAAGTAGACTCGAGTTTTCGCTGATGACGATGGCCGTGCTCGCCCACCATGCTCCGAGCTCCTTGTTGTTGCGAGAGGTTTTAGTTTTAGAAGTCATAAATCGGAGGATGAGAAAAAGTGTTTTGGTTTAGAGAAAATCTTAATTTCCAAGTGTTTCTTATGTTTTAATTAAAACAAATCTTAAAGTTGATTATAACGACACCGGTTAAGATCCCACGGTTCCATCCTTCCGGCATCATTATTTTTATCGGATTCACTTAGTCCAGATGAATTTGCTAAACTCAACTGAATGAGTTCCACACTTTCATTTAGACCGTGGGAAATCCCGTTAGCAACACGTAGGTTACATCATCCGAGGTATTCCCGATCATCCAACGGGACGTTTTAATTTAGTTGCAATTGTAGTTTTGTGTTCGTTTGTGATTAAATTTTGAGTTGTTTTATATTTTGAAATGTTGTGGCGGTGAATTTTATCTTGCAATGACTTTTAATTTAGTTTTGGTTTCAGTTTTAGGGACTATCCTAAAGGTGTGGGTTTTCATGCAACAGTTGTTTACCATGCAAGAAAAGTAAGTGCATTGCGATTGAATAAATTACAATAATGTAAATTGCAAGAAAGTAAATTGCAATAAAATAAAAGCGTACTCGGAGGGTCTTCCCGTCATTCCAAGCCGCACTTAAAATATAATTAGAATATTTAAGCAAGTTCCTAGGTAAAGCTAAGGTAAGGGTTATGGTTTTCTACCAAATTCCTAATCCTATAGCTAGTCATTTCCTATGACGTCTAGGTTCTTTGTGTTTTTGTTTGAAGACGATTTTCTTCATCAAAGAATAATTAAATTCAATTGTTCTTATAAATGTCCTATCATATTGAGGAAGTGCTTAAGAAGAATCTTAAACATCTTTTCAATATTTCTAGGATTGTTTTAAGTCCAAATGAATTTAATTATACAAATGAATTAATCGTCCAGAATTCAAGTTTTGTTGTTATCTTGCTCAGTGAACTAGGACATTTGAATATCCTATGAGGGAAGTAACATTTCATTTAATGTTCTATTTAGGAGTTATGATAACCAAAGCTTTCAAGGGTAAATTAGTATTCAAATGATTTGTGATTTAGTTTAATTTCCATTAATGGGTTTAAATTTGGAATAGTGTTCAAGTTATTTTAGATTTATTTTGAATGCTTTATGTCTTTGGTAATGTTATATTTAATTCAACTTAATTTAATTTAATTTAATTTAATTGAGTTTTAATTTAATTTAATTCAATTTAATTTAATTTAATTTAATTTGATGTTTAATCAATTTGATTTGATTTAATTTTAATTTAATTTGATTTAATTTTTATTTAATTTAATTTAATTTAATTTGATTTAATTTGATTTAATTTAATTTAATTTAATTTAATTTAATTTTTAATTTAATTTAATTCAATTTAAATTTAATTTAATTTAATTTAATTTATTCAATTTAATTTAATTTAATCTGTTTATTTAATTTAATTTAATTTTTTTATTTAATTTAATTTAATTTAATCTTTAGTTTAATTTAATTTAATTTTAATTTAATTTAATTTAATTTTAATTTAATTTAATTTAATTTAATTTAATTTAATTTAATTTAATCTTTAGTTTAATTTAATTTAATTTTAATTTAACTTTATTTATTTAATTTTAATTAAAATTTTAAAAGAGTTTAATTTAATTTTAGTTTAATGATTAAGTCTTTTAATATTTTAAATTTGAGTTATCATTTTAATTAAGAATTGAATATTAATGAGATAATTAATTTAGGGATTTTTAAATTAAAGAATAAATCTCTTCCTAATAATATCCCTATTTTAGTAATTCCAATTTTGTTATTCTTCCAAATTTAATCCATTATTTAATTAAAGTTTAATCATTTTAAAATTGTTTAATGGGTTTCTACCCTTTAATTATTTAAATTTCAATCATCCAAATCAGATTAGGATCAAATATTTTACTTGTTAATTTTTTTTATTAAACCTAAAGTTTTAATTAAGGATTAAAATTTAATTACCATTTTACCCTTTAAGCTTAATAATTTTATAACTCATTAAATTGAGCTCAAATGAACTTGAAATTTTTATGTGACTTCACTCATATGCCAATAAAGACATGAGAGGAGAAAATGTGATTTTTCTGTATTTAATTTATTTATATAATTATTTTTGGTAGAAAATAGAGATTTTCAAGGAAAATTTGATAACATGACCAAGGGAAAGTTTCTTTCCTTAAGAAAATTAGGGGACATTCCTAATGACCAGAGGACCACTTGGACTAATTTTTGTGGTTTTTTGAATTATATTATTTTTATTATAATTATTTTAAGTTTTGGAGTGTTAATTAATTTAAAAATAAAATAAGTGTTGAAAAATGAATTTTATATTTTTCAAAAATCTCTCTGATATCAAGGAAATTAGAGAAGCAAATTTTGAAATTTTCTGATTTTTCTATGATTTATTATAATTATTTTAGTGAAAATGCTAGAAAATACATTTTTTTTTAATTTTAAAATTACCTTAAAGCTTTAAAATTTAATATCTCACTAAATAGACCTAAGAAAAATGTGGGATTTGTTCCTAAGTGACTAAAATTCAAAATGTGACATTTTGGTGAATTTTATTATTTTTGTGATTTTTATTATTTTTTAATTATTAAAAATATTAAAATATTATTAAAAATCAACTTTTTTAGAAAATTGAAATTTTAATTTTCTTAGATTCCCCTGATATCAGAGAGGCTCCAAAACCAATTTGGTGAATTTTTGAAAGGTATTTTAAAAGTTATGAATTTTTAAAGTTTAAAATGGCTAAGTGGCTTAATCAACCCAATTAGTGGGGCTAACCAAGTCCAATTGACCTCAAATTTTTATGGTGGATTTCTCTGATCCTAAAGGTCAGTGGAGAATTGATTTCAAGTCAATTTGATGCATGGTTAACTCTAATTAATTAAAGACCTATTTTGGGTGTTTAAGCCAATTAGGGTTGTTTTAAATGAACTAAGTCAAAACCTATTTTTCCTAGGGTTCTCTAGTCATAAGCAACATCACCAAATTTTTCTAGAATTTATTTCACAACATGCTATTTATTGGAATTAAAATATTCAAAACGAGTAACATGAACTTGAAAAATCAATAACTCTTCATAGGGATGGCTCTGACTTTGGAAAATTCAGGGAATGTTCCCAAATTCAGAGGCTTCAAAAGCCCTATGGTCTCATGCCATGGTGAATTGTGTACATGCATGGAGAATTAAAATAATGCAGAGAGTAAATAAATTACAAAAAATAAAATACTTGATGAAATTAAATGATTTCTTTTCCACATTATTCTCCTCCGTTCACCGAGCAAGAGGGTATTTTTATTTTATTTTTATGATTTTTCTACACAGAGATATGAATTTTTGAAGTTTAGGGAATTAAATAAATAAGAAAATACCCTAATTTTCTATTTATCCACGCGGCGCCGGCGCATCCTCGGCGGCTCCGAAAGGCCACGCGGTGCGCTCCCATTCGACGCCGCCACTCGAGTCGGCCAGCCCGGGCCCCGCGGTTCTCGCACCGTTTCCTGGTCCGACGCCATCTGAGCCGTTCGTCCGCGCGTGTATTGAATGGACGGCATCCGTTCATCGTCCCCAAGTGTTCTCACCCGAGAGCCGTCCACACTAAATCCCTAAGATCTCACTCGATTCTCAATGGATTTTTATGTTCTTATACTCTATGGATTCGTCTTGAAGAGACAAACACATCTATACGGTTAACATGCATTGAAACTAAGGCATTTGAAATAGAGAATCTCCGAAGCTCGGGATGAAGAATTAGCTCATACCTTGGCTCGCAGAAGTGTGGCTTCAATCCGAGAGTTGTTGCACCTTCGATTGGATCCCGCAAGCTCCGGATGAAGTCTCCCGGTCGCAGTGAATTGTCCGGATATGATTTCGACCAAGCCCGATCACAAAGCTTGGAGGCCGGAGCAACTTGGTGGCCCGGAGATGGGGCTTTTGCTGTGGACACCTTCCCTCGGTCCGGTGAAGGTGTAGAGCCAATCAATTTGAGAATTGGCTCACCGTGGAGAAGTGTCCTGGTTTTGGGTGGAATTTCAACTACGAAATTGAGCTTACAGAGGAGAAATGACAGGGGGATTTCACTGGGGATCAAGTGCTCTAAGAGTGGAGAAGGGTCTGGAACAATTTTGGCAGAGTTTTGGCAAGGTTTGTGCTTAGCTCTTTTTCATGGCCGAGAGGGGTGGAGTTTAAATAGGAGAGGGTGGAGGGCCTCTGCGGGGAGTTGAGGCATGGGATCGTCTGCTCGCAGTGAGGAGAAGAACAGCCATGGTGACCACTAGGCATGGGGCGGCTCGGCGAGTGAGAATTTCAATGTTGGCTCACATGCGAGCTCTCGGCCATGGTGTTTTCCGGCGGCCTCGGTGGCCGGCCGGCCGTGCATCGGTCACCATCTTGGTCGGGGAGGTCGGGGTGGGGCTTAGTGCAATCAATTAGCATTGGCCATGTGTAAAGGGTTTGATTTAGATGGAATGGGGGCATGGCTAAATTTGAACCTAAATGGGTCAACCCACCCATTTGGGCTAGGTGCACCACCCAAAGCCTGGTTTTGGCCGAGGGAAAAGTGATTTGGCTCAGCATAATCGGTAGGGTCAAGTCACCATCCAAGCACGATTAGGCATAAGCATGGTTAAGGGGAATCATGGGAGTGGTTAATCACCTTTAGGAATTAAGGAAAGAGTCTCATCCTTTTGCCCAAAATGGCATGGTGACATGTAAAGAGGCTCTCATGGCTTGCATATGGCTTGTGCATGGCTCCGTGGCTCCATTTGGCTTGGGAAAAGGTTGGGTCAATTTCATAAAAATGGGTTTTAAGAATTTTGGATATTTTGGGGTGATTTGGCATGTGGCTTGATTTGGAATTATTTGATTGATGATTTTGGAACTTAGGGACAATTTTGATTAAATGGATGATGAAAGGAAGTGTCATGTGGGCTTTGGATGAATTTGGGCTTTTGAATTTGAAGGGAGTGGGCTTTTAGGAAAGTTTAAGGGAAATGGGCTTTTGATTTTAGGATGAGCATTTGGATAAAAAATTTTGTGAAGAACTTTGTCAAATAAATGTCATAATTGATTTAGGGATGTTCTATGAAGGGCTTGGAATCAATTTGATGTGATTTGAAGTTGAATTGGTTTGAATTTGGATTTATTTGGTAAGTGGGCCTATGTAGGTCCAAGTGGGCCAAGTTGGGCTAATGTTGGGCTAGGGTTGAAATTGATATAAAATCAATGTTGAGAAATGTTTATGGGAGTGTTTCAAAGAGGTTTCGACTTTGGTTGGGTTTTGATTTTGGGGTTTGGGCTCATTTGGGTTAGGTTTGGGTTATGGGTCCAAATTGGGCTTTAAGGCCAAAAGTGAAATTGGACCCAAATGTCAACCAAATTGAACTTAGATTTGGTCTAGATTGGTATTGGGAATGTTGAATTGAAGTTTAGAATTGAATTGGACCAAAATTGGGGTCAATTGGGTAGGTTTGGTTTGACATTGGGTTTACTTTGGGTTAAAATGGGTCAAATTGGGGGTTTTGACAAAAGTAGGGTGAATTGACAAAATTGGCCCATGGTGTAGTTGGACAAAATGAAATTGGGAATATTTGGGATTTTTTGGAATTTTCTGGGAATTTTCTGAATTTTTTGATTTTTGGGTCAAGAGGGGTATTTTGGGTATTTGGAGGGTATTGGGAGGTATTTTTGGAATTTTTGGTATTTTTGGGTATGGATGATCAATTTGAGTGATGTGGGAATGTTTGGGATTGATTTTGGAGAATTTTGGGTAATTTGGAAATTTTTGAGAAATTTGTGTAATTTCAAGAGTTTTGGGTAAGCTTAGCTGGTGTAGGGTCCCGGGGTCAAAAATTGAAAATTTGGGAAATTGAAGATCGGGTGAATTTGAGTGGAATGAAATCATTTTGGTTGAGCCATGAAGCCATTTCAAGCCCACATGAGCCATGAAGAGACTCATTTGAGGCATTCACTTATGTTGTTCCTAACCTCTTAGCCGAGGGCTTAGGGGTTAAGGACCATACATGTGAATCACCTACATGAGTCGGGAGGTCAAGTTAGGTATGGGTGTGGTTTTAGGAAGTGTGTGGAAATGTAGTGTGTAGGTGTAGTGTAAGTCGGCCCCTTCACTGGAACAGGGCCACCTGAGGCGATCCTAAGGCCAAAGAGTCCTATAGGAACTCATCCTTTAAGCTTCCACATTCGATTTCAACCCTCTAGGTGATTAGGGGTCTACAGTCAAGTTTGTAGAGTTTGCAGGGAGTTAAGAAGTGGTTTGAATTTCTAAAAGGTGGGTCCCAATTCTAGTCCTCTAAGATAGTCAAAGGAAAAGCCTAAGGCTAGATCCTAAGCACTAAAAAGAAGAAGGGAAGACCTCATCAAAAATGAGGTCAACAAATGGACCCTCAATAGGTGTGGTGAGCCGACGGAGCACACCACGCGTATTGGTGTTGACCGAAGCGATCAACAAAACCAACACAAACATCCAAGTGACAAACTTAGGATGAAATAGAGGAGTTTCCGCTGGGGAGTGTCAAGCATATCTCTGAAACTGGAGATTCCTGAACTCTCGCTGGGGAAAGGAAAAGGAGGTGAATTCCAAATCACATGATCTGGGGAAATTTCAATTTAGATTTTATTTTGTTTCAATTTAAGTTTCAATGTGTGAGTTTAGATTTCAATTTGGAGTTTCAATTTAGATTGGAGTTTGTCAAAATTAATTTGAAGGATTTGATTTGAAATGAAAATTGGAATTCTGAGGTTTTAAATGTAACATCTCCAACCTCGAAAGAAAATTGAATTGATTAGATTGAATCATTGCAATGAGAATAGATCTCAGAGTAATGCGGTATTGGATGTAAAATCCTTAACCTCAAGAGTTTGATTTTGATGTATTTCATTGCGATAGGGAAATGATCCTAAAGCAATGTAGTCTCGGATGTAAAATCCTTAACCCCGGAATTTGATTTGATGTATTTCAGTGCAATAGGGAAAGAATCCTAAAGCAGTGCAGTCTTGGATGTAAAATCCTTGACCCAAAAGTTTGAATTTGATGTATTTCAGTGCAATAGGGAAAGAATCCTAAAGCAGTGCAGTCTTAGATGTAAAATCCTCGACCCAAAAGTTTGAATTTGATGTATTTCAGTGCAATAGGGAAAGAATCCTAAAGCAGTGCAGTCTTGGATGTAAAATCCTCGACCCAAAAGGTTGAATTTGATGTATTTCAGTGCAATAGGAAAAGAATCCTAAAGCAGTGCGATCTTGGATGTAAAATCCTCGACCCAAAAGTTTGAATTTGATGTATTTCGGTGCAATAGGGAAAGAATCCTAAAGCGATGCGATCTTGGATGTAAAATCCTCGACCCAAAAGGTTGAATTTGATGTATTTCAGTGCGATAGGAAAAGAATCCTAAAGCGATACGATCTTGGATGTAAAATCCTCGACCCAAAAGTTTGAATTTGATGTATTTCGAGTGCGATAGGGAAAGAATCCTAAAGCGAGTGCAGTCTTGGATGTAAAATCCTCGACCCAAAAGGTTGAATTTGATGTATTTCGGTGCGATAGGAAAAGAATCCTAAAGCGATACGATCTTGGATGTAAAATCCTCGACCCAAAAGTTTGAATTTGATATATTTCAATGCGATAGGAAAGAATCCTAAAGCGATGCGGTCTTGGATGTAAAATCCTCGACCCAAAAGTTTGAATTTGATGTATTTCGGTGCGATAGGGAAAGAATCCTAAAGCAGTGCAGTCTTGGATGTAAAATCCTCGACCCAAAAGTTTGAATTTGATGTATTTCAGTGCAATAGGAAAAGAATCCTAAAGCAGTGCAGTCTTGGATGTAAAATCCTCGACCCAAAAGTTTGAATTTTGATGTGATTGATATTTGATTCGAGATCTGGAAGAAATTGAATTTGAGATTTGGAAGGATGAGTTTGAACTCGATTGAAATTTGATTTAAGATTTGATTTGAAATTTGGAAGATCAAATTTGAAATTTGATCGAGATTGGATTTGAAATTTGATTGAGAATTTGATTTGAGATTTGAAAAGATCAAATTTGAAATTTGATCGAGAGTGGATTCGGAATTTGATTGAGAATTTGATTTAACATTTATGTTGATTTCGTTTATCTTTTAATGATTCAAATTTTATTTTATCGTTTATTTAATGTTCATGTGAATTTGGTGTTCGTCATTCTTAGATTTTTAAAGAAAGTTTTCTTTTATCCTCTTTTTTTTTGTTTCTTTTCTGTTCTTTGTTCGAAGTTTCATTTAACTTTAATGGCGTTTCCCAATTAATTTGCACACAAGAGGTGAAGGCCAAAAACGTGACATGGTCACTTTCATTCCAATCATGTAGAAGATACATCATACATTTTGATCTGGAATATATCTCATACAATCCATGTAAACTCAAAACGGACTGTGTATGATCTTTGTTGATCCATCAAAAGAAGCATCTATCAAAAATCCATGTCTGAATAGTGGGGTACTGTCGGCATATTTTAGGTCGTGTTTTATTTTGAAGAGGGGTCGCCTAACAGAAATCTGTCGGCGAATTTTTAATTTAATTAAAATAAATAATTTGAAAAGTAGTATTTGATTTTGAAAATAATTTTTAAATTTGAAAGTTTTAAGATATGAGATTAAACCGACCTCACATCCCAAATAGTTTATATAAACGAGCACCGCACCACAAACCGTGTATCTATCCCTAAGGATAGACACACTCGCTTGATGGTGGGGCTTGATTAAATAAACTAGAAGATTAGTGACATCCGTTTGGTCCGCGAACCAATTTTATAAGCCGACAAGTTTCCCCGCTTAATATGAAAACATTAAACGGGGTTTATATTACTCAGGTTCTTTAAAATTCCCTATAAGGGCAAGCCCCTATAGTTAATTACATCTTAAGTGACGGGAATCACCTAAGAAAACTCTCGATAATAATCAATGATTCTGCTCTCAAGAATTTCAAAGTTTAAGGTTTTCAAAGATTGAACTTTGGAGTTTCAATAGGGAATGGATCAAATTTTTGGAACATTTTGTTTTGTGAATCCAAAGGAAGAAAGGTAGGAGAAATCACTGATTCGAAGTGAACTTCGATAATTTCCCGACTATCCTATCGTTTGGCTTGAATTTAGGAAAGTCCTAATACTTATTTAAATGTTTTGATCTTGCCAATTTCAATTAATTAGGGCTTATATTTGTATGATAAAATCAAACAAATAGCCTAGAAGATGTGAGGGTTTATTGTCGTATCGGACGACTACCTCAGAATCCTAAGACCGGTTAGGGCTTAATTTGCAATGCAAATGCCTAACGAAGAGTTGAGGATTTATGTTGCACTAGGCAAGCTACCTCGAAGTCCTATGGCTTGGTTGTTTTAATTCCAGGAAAGTTTCGTTGAAGTAGACTCGGGTTTTCTGCGATGACGATGGTCGTGCTGCCCACCATGCTCCGAGCTCCTTGTTGTTGCAGAGGTTTAGTTTTAGAAACCATAAATCAGGAGTTGAGAAAAGTGTTTTGGTTTAGAGAAAATCTTAATTTCCAGGTGTTTTTTTTTATGTTTTATTTAAAACAAATCTTAAAGTTGATTATAACGACACGGTTAAGATCCCACGGTTCCATCCTTCCGGCATCATTATTTTTATCGGATTCACTTAGTCCGGATGAATTTGCTAAACTCAACCGAATGAGTTCCACACTTTCATTTAGACCGTGGGAAATCCCGTTAGCAACACGTAGGTTACATCATCCGAGGTATTCCCGATCATCCAACGGGACGTTTTAATTTAGTTATAATTGTAGTTTTGTGTTCGTTTGTGATTAAATTTTGAGTTGTTTTATATTTTGAAATGTTGTGGCGGTGAATTTTATCTTGCAATGACTTTTAACTTAATTTTGGTTTCAGTTTTAGGGCTATCCTAAAGGTGTGGGTTTTCATGCAATCGTTGTTTTATCATGCAAGAAAAGTAAAATGCATTTGCAATAAAGTAAATTGCAAGAAAGTAAATTGCAAGAAAGTAAATTGCAATAAAATAAAAGCGTACCTGGAGGGTCTTCCCGTCGTCCCAAGCTGCACTTAAAACACAATTAGAATATTTAAGCAAGTTCCTAGGTAAAGCTAAGGGAAAGGTTATGGTTTTCTACCAAATTTCTAATCCTATAGCTAGTCATCTCCTATGACGTCTAGGTTCTTTGGGTTTTGGTTTAAGGACGATTTTCTTCATCAAAGAATAATCAAATTCAATTGTTCTTATAAATACCCTATCATATTGAGGAAGTGCTTAAGAAGAATCTTAAACATCTTTTCAATATTTCTAGGATTGTTTTAAGTCCAAATGAATTTAATTATATAAATGAATCGATCATCCGAGGTTTTCGAGTCTTGTTAACTCGCTCAAGTGAACTAGGACATTTGAATATCCTATGAGTGAGATAACACTTCATTTAATGTTCTATTTAGGAGTTATATTAATCAAAGCTTTCGAGGGTAAATTAGTATTCAAATGATTTGATTTGAGTTAAAGGGTTTAAATTTGGAATAGTGTTCGAGTTGCTTTATATTTAGTTTAATTTAATTTAATTTGATTTGATGTTTAATTAATTTGATTTAATTTAATTTAATTTAATTATTTAATTTAATTTAATTTAATTTAATTTAATTTAATTATTTAATTTAATTTAATTTTTTAATTTAATTTAATTTAATTATTTAATTTAATTTAATTTAATTATTTAATTTAATTTAATTTAATTGTTTAATTTAATTTAATTTAATTTTAATTAATTTAATTTAATTGTTTAATTTAATTTAATTTAATTATTAAATTTAATTTAATCTTAATTTAATTTATCTTTAATTTACTTTATTTTTAATTTTAATTGAAATTTCAAAAGATTTTAATAATTTAATTAAGTCTTTTAATATTTTAAATTTGAGTTATCATTTTAATTAAAAATTGAGTATTAGTTGATATAATTAATTTAGGGATTTTTAAATTAAAGAATAAATCTCTTCCTAATAAAGATCCCTTATTTTAATAATTCCAATTTTATTATTCTTCCAAATTTAATCTATTATTTAATTAAAGTTTAATCATTTTAAAATTATTTAATGGGTTGCTACCCTTTAATTATTTAAATTTCAATCATCCAAATCAGATTAAGATCAAATATTTTACTTGTTGACTTTTTATTAAACCTAAAGTTTTAATTAAGGATTAAAGATTTTAATTACCATTTTACCCTTTAAGCTTAATAATTTCATAACTCACTAAATTGAACTCAAATGAACTTGAAATTTTTATGTGACTTCACTCATATGTCAATAAAGACATGAGAGGAGAAAATGTGATTTTTCTGTATTTAATTTATTTATATAATTATTTTTGGTGGAAAATAGAGATTTTCAAGGAAAATTTGATAACATGACCAAGGGAAAGTTTCTGTCCTTAAGAAAATTAGGGGACATTCCTAATGACCAGAGAAGCATTTGGACCAATTTTGGTGATTTTTTGAATTATATTATTTTTATTATAATTATTTTGAGTTTTGGAGTGTTAATTAATTTAAAAATAAAATAAATGTTGAAAAATGGATTTTATATTTTTCAAAAATCTCTCTGATATCAAGGAAACCAGAGAATCAAATTTTGCAATTTTCTTATTTTTCTATGATTTATAATAATTATTTTAGTGAAAATGCTAGAAAATACATTTTTTTTTAATTTTAAAATTACCCTAGGGCTTTAAAATTTAATATCTCACTAAATAGACTTAGGAAAAATGTGGGATTTGTTCCTAAGTGATTAAAATTCAAAATGTGACATTTTGGTGAATTTTATTATTTTTGTGATTTTTATTATTTTTTAATTATTAAAAATATTAAAATATTATTAAAAATCAACTTTTTTAGAAAATTGAAATTTTAATTTTCTTAGGTTCCCCTGATATCAGAGAGGCTCCAAAACCAATTTGGTGAATTTTTAAAAAGTATTTTAAAAGTTATGAATTTTTAAAGTTTAAAATGGCTAAGTGGCTTAATCAACCCAATTAGTGGGCTTAACCAAGTCCAATTGACCTCAAATTTTTATGGTGGATTCCTCTGATCCTAAAGGTCAGTGGAGAATTGATTTCAAGTCAATTTGATGCCTGGTTAACTCTAATTAATTAAAGACCTATTTTGGGTGTTTAAGCCAATTAGGGTTAATCTGAGTGAATTAACTCAAGTCTTATTTTTCCTAGGGTTCTCTGGTCATAAGGAACATCACCAAATATTTCTAGAATTTATTTCACAACATGCTAATTTTTGGAATTAAAATACTCAAAACGAGCAACATGCATTTGAAAAATAAATAACTTTTCACAGAGATGGCCTCCGACCTTGGAAAATTCAGGGAATGTTCCCAAGTTCAGAGGCTTCAAAAGCCCTATGGTCTCATGCCATGGTGAATTGTATACATGCATGGAGAATTAAATGTATGCAGAGAGTAAATAAATCATAAAAAATAAAATACTTAATTAAATTAAATGATTTCTTTTCCACATTATTCTCCTCTCGTTCACTGAGCAAGGGGGTATTTTTATTTTATTTTTGTGATTTTTCTACACAAAGATATGGATTTTTGAAGTTTAGGGAATTAAATAAATAAGAAAATACCCTAATTTTCTATTTATCCACGCGGCGCCGACGAAACCTCGGCAGCCTCCGAACGCACACGCGTCGCGCTCCCATTCGACGCCGCCACCCGAGTCGGCAGCCCGGCCCCGCGGTTCTCGTACCGTCTCCCGGTCCGACGCAATCCCGGCCGTCCGTGCGCGCGTGTATCGAATGGACGGCATCCGTTCATCGTCCCCAAGTGTTCTCACCCGAGAGCCGTCCACACTAAATCCCTAAGATCTCACTCGATTCTCGATGGATTTTCATGTTCTTATGCTCTATGGATTCGTCTTGAAGAGACGAACACATCTATACTGGCTAACATGCATTGAAACTAAGGCATTCGAAATGAAGAATCTCCGGAAGCTCGGGATGGAGAGTTAGCTCATACCTTAGCTCGGAGAAGTGTGGCTTCAATCCGAGAGTTGTTGCACCTTCGATTGGGTCCCAGCGAGCTCCGGATGAAGTCTCCCGGTCCGGTGAATCGCTCAGCTATGAAAGTGACCACAGCCGATCACAAAGCTTGGAGGCTGGAGCAACCGGGTGGCTCTGGAGATGGGGCTTTCGGTGGGAAACTTCTCCTCTTGGTCCAGTGAAGGTGTAGGACCAGTCAATTTGAAGATTGGCTCACCGTGGCAAAGTGTCCTGGTTTTGGGTGGAATTTCGGCTGAGAAATCGGGCTCGTTGGTGGGGATTAGGGCAAATCGACACCTGGGATCAATCGCTCTAAGGATGGTGAAGGGTTTGGAACAATTTTGCGCAGTTTCGGCAAGGTTTGTGCTTGGCTCTCCTTATGGCCGAGAGGGGTGGAGTTTAAATAGAAGCTGGGCTGGGGGCCTCCTGTGGAGAGTTAGGGCTTGGGATCGAGCCGCTTCGGTGAGGAGAAGATCAGCCATGGTGACCACTAGGGACTGGGCAGCTCGGCAAGTGAGAATTTCAATGTCGGCTCACATGCGAGCTCTCGGCCATGGTGTTTTCCGGCGGCTCGGGTGGCCGGCCGGCCGAGCATGGGTCACCCTCGGGGTCAGGTGGGTCGGGGTCTGGAGGTTTGTGCAATCAATCGGCCATGGACATGTGTAAAGGCTTTGATCCAAAGTGGAATGGGGCATGGCTAGATTTGGACCTAAATGGGTCAACCCACCCATTCGGGCTAGGTGCACCACCCAAGGCCTGGTTTAGGCTGAGGAGAAAGTGATTTGGATCAGCTTGATTAGTGGGGTCAAGTCACAATCCAAGTACAATTAGGCTTAAGCATGGTTTAGTGGAATCATGTAAGTGGTTAACCACCTTTAGGAGTTAAGGAAAGAGCCTCCTCCTTTTGCCCAAAATGGCATGGTGACATGTAAAGAGGCTCTCATGGCTTGCATATGGCTTATGCATGGCTCCATGGCTCCATTTGGCTTGGGAAAAGTAAAGTCAATTTCATGGAAATGGATTTAAGGAAAATTTTGGTATTTAGGGGTGATTTGGCATGAGGCTTGATTTGGAATTATTTGATGATGAATTTAGGACTTAGGGATGATTTTAATTGAAAGTATGATGAGGGGAAATGTCATATGGGCCTTGGAAGAATTTTGGGCTTTTTTGAAAGGGTTTTAGATGGGCTTTTAAGATGGATTAGGAAAGTGGGCTCTTGAATTTTAAAATGGATTTTGGGATGAAATTTTGTAAAGAGGTTGGGCCAAATAATTATTGGGTTTAGCTCATGGATGTGTCATGAGTGACTTGAAGCAAATTTGGGGTAGTTTGGACTTGAATTGGGTTGGATTTGAATTCTTTTGGTGAATGGGCCAATATAGGTCCAAGTGGGCCAAGTTGGGCCAATGTTGGGCTAGAGTTGAAATTGATGTAAAATAAATGTTTAGAAATGTTTATGGGAGTGTTTCAAAGAGGTTTTAGCTTTGGTTGGGTTTTGATTTTGAGGTTTGGGCCTATTTGGGTTAGGTTTGGGTTTAGGTCAAAATCGGGCTTTAAGGCCAAAAGTGGAGTTGGATCCAAATGTCAACCAAATTGGACTTGGATTTGGTCTAAATTGGTATTGGGAATGTTGAATTGAAGTTTAGAATTGAATTGGACCAAAATTGGGGTCAATTGGGTAGGTTTGGTTTGACATTAGGTCCACTTTGGGTTAAAATGGGTCAATTTGGGGGTTTTGACAAAAGTAGGGTAAATTGACAAAATTGGCCCATGGTGTAGTTGGACAAAATGAAATTGGGAATATTTGGGATTTTCTGGAATTTTCTGGGAATTTTCTGAATTTTTGGATTTTTAGGCCAAGAAGGGTATTTTGGGTATTTGGAGGGTATTGGGGGGTTTTCTTGGAATTTTTGGTATTTTTGGGTATTGATGATCAATTTGAGTGATGTGGAGGTGTTTGGGATTGATTTTGGAAAATTTTAGGTAATTTGGAGATTTTGCAAAAATTTGGGTAATTCAAGGGTTTTGGGTAGGTTTAGTAGGTGTAGGGTCCCGTGGGTCAAAAATAGAAAAATTGGGAAATTGAAGATTGGGTGAATTTGGGTGGAAAGAAATCATTTTGGTTGAGCCATGAAGCCATTTCAAGCCCATATGAGCCATGAAAGGACTCATTCGAGGCATTCACTATGTTGTTCCTAACCCTCTTAGCCGAGGGCTTAGGGGTTAAGGACCATCCATGTGAATCACCTACATGAGTCAGGAGGTCAAGTTGAGTATGGGTGTGGTTTTAGGAAGTGTGTGGAAATGTAGTGTGTAAGTGTAATGTATGTCGGCCCTCACTGCACTGTGCCACCTGCGGCAGTCCTAAGGCCAAAGAATCCTATAGGAACTCATCCTTTAAACTTCCACATTCGATTTCAACCCTCTAGGTGATTAGGGGTCTATAGTCAAGTTTGTGGAGTTTGCAGGGAGTTTAGAAGTGGTTTGAATTTCTAAAAGGCGGGTCCCAATTCTAGTCCTCTAAGATAGTCAAAGGAAAAGCCTAAGGCTAGATCCTAAGCACTAAAAAGAAGAAAGGAAGACCTCATCAAAAATGAGGTCAACAGTGTACATGGTTAATAACATCACCTTCCAAGCCATCCTTGGCAAGGATGCCTACTGGATGTGCGTTGGAGGTGTGATATTTCCCATGTAACTCACAGCCTCGTAAGGCCGGAGGTTCTCTAGCTTCGGGTCCGGTTGGAAATGGTAAGGTATCTTCGTCGTCGTCCATTCTCCCGAAAGTAACCGAGATTCGCTCCACCGGCACTCCCGGTATGCAATGCTTAGCGATATCTCGCTCCGTTACCCTGCGGCATCATGACGGAACCCACCGGTAAAGGTATCTTTACCGGTCCTCGGAACTCACTCCGGGCTCGCTATCCGGAGGTCGGATCCGAACATGATGTCACACTCGTTCAAGAAAGAGACCGTGCAGAAGGTCCGACGAAGTCGTGGTGGTCTATATGTGGGGGTATGCGAGTCACCCCGTTTGTAAATGTTGATAATGCAACTATTGGGTATGCAATCCGCCGGCAAGTACCCTCCATGTTATCAATCTCTTTACCATTCTCTTGATGACTAATGGCATCGGATCTACTCGCCCATGACGGAGTATCCCCGTGGATTTCCCTTTCGTCTTCGAAGAAAGTTGTAGCAAGCATCCGCATTGTATTGTGATTCTTCCTTTCCCCGGCATCCATCTCCGGGGTTCCGAGTAGGTATTTTCCCTTAGGCGGCTCGCTCGGCCCATTCTTTTCAAATCCCGGATACAATCCACGATTTCGTCGTTGTTCATACTCCGAGAATACGTCCGTATGTAGTTCGAGTCCCTCTAGTATGTTGATCCTTCCGCCTCTAATTCTCTCGAAGTATTCAAAGGTTTTCTTTTCAACATTCCGCATTCTCTCCAGCTCGTATTCCGAATGATCCGCAGATGGCGAGGCCTCGGTGACATATTGTGGGATATACGGTTCAATCCCTTCACGTTCTCCCCGCATACCTCGGCTCCTCGGGGATGATGTCCGTCGGGACATCCCCGGGGTTGCTCCGCAACAAGGTCATGCATCACCGGTGGTTCTATCCGGTGGCGTGGTAGCCTTCTTTCTTCGATCTTCCGGAGATTTCCCCGGTCCTTTCGTTATCCTAGGAGCCGGCCTCCTTTCTTCGGGTTCCCGGTGAACCGGTGTCCTCGAAGTGTACGTACCGGCAATAGTAATCGTCTCGTCGCGCCGGTCCGCGGCTAGTTTTGTTAACATCTTACGGATACGGCGATTCTTATTTCTTCGTTGCGTGGTCGCGAGAGTAGCTCTCCGCACTTCTTGAATCTCTCGCGGGCGCGGCGCCGACAAGCCCGCCCTCCGCCGTAGTGACTACGGACTTCATTTTCTTATCTTCTTTGGTGTTTGCTTTTCTTTTCTTGTTGTTGGATTGGTGGCTTGGGCCACCCACTTTCATCACTCTGTCCGCCGGGTAGTTCTTCTCGGTTAACCGGGACCCGGTCACCTTCCTCGTACTCGTAGGCCCGCCGGTGCGAAATCCGAGTCAATCTCGATTATCGCTCCATCTTTCACCCTCTTTTCATCGAGTGCAAGGCTTACGCCATTCTTAAAGTTCGGGACCAACCGCCCGTTCGACATTTCCCTGCGAAAAGACAAGGAAAAGGATCGTGGGTCGTACTAAGAACAAGAACATTAAGAAAATGTTTATTAAAGATACATTTTTTTATTTATATATTTTTTTAAAATTTAACAGGAATGAAGCGGGATGAGATCAGGAAAGAGATTTTGATTTGGAAAAGAAAACAAGGAAAACATATTATCATGACTTCATTTATTTTAGCACATTTTATTATTTTTTGGGTTCGGACCCAATCATAAGTAATTACTTTGCCCGTGTTTCTTAGGGATGAAGAATTCATTCCTTCGAAACATTAGGTGGCGTAATACATTTTCAAGTATCGTCCGTTGATCGGAAGCATATGTCGTTCTCCCGGCAATTCACTAGCCGGTAGGAACCTCCCGAGTATACTCGTTTCAACCACAAACGGTCCTTCCCAAGTGGGTTCAAATTTTCCTCCTATCTTGCGGTGTGCAAGAATAGGTCTCTTGAGAACGAGAACTAAGTCACCAACTTTGAAGGTTCTTGGGCGGACCAATTTGTCATGGGCTTGAACCATCTTAGCTTGGTATAGTTCTAAATTCGTTGCGTTGCAAGTCTTTTCCCTTCCAGTGCTTTCTAATTCTTCAAGTCGTAATTTGGCGTTCTCTTCTGTCGTGATCTTGTTTCGCAATCGCAATTCCGAGTGAAGGAAGTTGAACCTCTAAAGGTAACACTCGCCTCGGACCCATACACCGGAGCGTAAGGTGTAGCTTCGAGTAGGAGTTCGAAGGTTGTCCGGTAGGCCCATAAGGCTTCTAACAATTTCTCGTGCCAATTTCTCTTATTATCGTCCAAGGTTTTCTTTAAGATTTGAACGAGAGTTTTATTAAAAGCCTCGGCGAGGCCGTTTGCTCTTGGGTAGTAAATTGTTGAGTATCGCCGGTCGATTCCGTGTCTCCCGACAAAATTGTTGATTTGTGTGCTTCGAATGCCGACCCATTATCCGAGATGATTCCGCGCGGCACTCCGAAACGGTAGACAACTTGGTTCTTGAAAACCGTAGCACGTGGTGTGCTTTCACTTCTCTAAGTGGAGCTCGCCTCGCCCACTTGGAAAAGTAATCTGTAGCCGCAAGAATGAAACGATGTCCTTTTGAAGATGGTGGTTCTATTGGACCCACTATATCTGTGCCCCAACATTCAAATGGCCACGACGCGATTGTCGGGTGCAGCACATTTGGAGGTTGGTGTAGAACCACTCCGCGCACTTGGCATCGATGACGGCTCTCGGCGATTTTCATGCGATCGGTCATCATCGAGGGCCGGTAGTACCCTAGTCTTTTAATTTTTATTTTCATCTTTGGACCCGACCGGTGAGCGCCACGAGTCCCGAATGCACCTCTTTAACGATTTCACGGGCCTCGGACCCGCTTAAGCACCTTAGCCACATTTGATCAAAAGACCTTCCGTACAATGTGTTGTTTATTAATGCGTAAGACGAGTTCTTTTCTTGATCCGATAGTGCTAGCGACCTATCGTCCGGTAGCTTTCCCGTTTGCGGGTAGTTCATCAATGGCCGTCGCCAATCTTCTCGTGTTTTCCGTCACTCGTCGCGACCGATTCTTTTTCTTTTTCGATTTGTGTATTGTGCCCATGTCGAGCCGTGATAGGACTCGACGTCCGTGAACCGACACTTCCACCGATTCATCTTGCACACGAGCAAATTCTTTTGCGAGACGGGCTAAAGCATCTCGCTAAAGCATTCTCTTTTACGGGAATTTTGTAGATTGTCACATTTGGAATCCGTTCCAACAATATTGTATGGCATACTTGGAAGTATTGTTCGAGTCTTGGTTTAAAAATTCCGTATTGTCCGACGATCCGCCGAATGATTAACCGTGAATCCCCGTAGATGTTGATGTCCGTTATCCCCATTCGAATAGTTAATTCCGATCCCGTTATGAGGGCTTCGTATTCCGCTTCATTGTTTGTACACGGTTCTATCAAGTGGTAGGAGTATCTTAACATCCCCGCTCCGGCGTTATAAAGATTAGCCCGATTCCCGCCTTACGGGCACTATCACTTGCGATTCTTCGTCTTTGTGTCGTCGAAGATGCTCCGTCGAAATATAATTCCCAACGTCGATCATCAGGGTCTTCTAAGTTCATTATTTGTTCATCTGGCAAATCATCATTGAGAGGAGATTCTGCCGGTAAAGGGTGTGCTGCGAGGAAGTCTGCTAAGACTTGTCCCTTTACGGCACGAAGAGGCACGAAAGTTATATCGAATTGCAATAATATCATTGACCATCTGGCAAGTCTGCTGGAAAGTGTTGGACGAGTCATCAAGTATTGCAATGGATTAAACTTCGAGATCGGAGTTGACCTTATGAGAAAGCATGTAGTGCTCGAGCTTTTGAGCGGCGAAGATCGGGGCCAAACAATGCTTTTCAATTACGGGATACCTTACTTCCGTCGGAAGTAAACGACGGCTTAAGTAGTAAAGAGCATTTTCTTTACCCTCATCATCGACACTAGCCAACGAGGCTCCGAGAGAGTCATCTAAAGCCGCGAGTGTAAAGTATCGACGGTCTACTCCGAGACCGGGTCGCTAAGACAGGAGGTGTCATTAAATATTGTTTAATGTCTTCGAAGGCCTTCCGGCATTTCTCTTCCCAAATAAATTTGGCGTCCTTTTTAACTAAGTGCCGAGAAAGGCCGACACCTACCGACGAGTTTGAGATAAAGCGTCGAAGATATGCCAGCTTCCCTTGAAAAGATTGTAGTTGTTTCAAGGTTTTGGGAGGTGGCATTTCTAAGATAGCTTTAATCTTTTCCGGGTCGATTTCAATTCCACGATGTCGGACAACGAATCCTAAGGTGGCATTTCTCTATGGATTCGTCTTGAAGAGACGAACACATCTATACGGTTAACATGCATTGAAACTAAGGCATTTGAAATAGAGAATCTCCAGAAGCTCGGGATGAAGAATTAGCTCATACCTTGGCTCGTAGAAGTATGGCTTCAATCCGAGAGTTGTTGCACCTTCGATTGGATCCCAGCAAGCTCCGGATGAAGTCTCCTGGTCCAGTGAATTGTCCGGATATGATTTCGACCAAGCCCGATCACAAAGCTTGGAGGTCGGAGCAACCTGGGTGGCCCGGAGATGGGGCTTTTGCTGGTGGACACCTTCCCTTGGTCCGGTGAAGGTGTAGAGCCAATCAATTTGAGAATTGGCTCACCTGTGGAGAAGTGTCCTGGTTTTGGGTGGAATTTCAACTCGAAATTGAGCTTACTGCAGGAGAAATGGCAGGGGGATTTCACTGGGGATCAAGTGCTCTAAGAGTGGAGAAGGGTCTGGAACAATTTTGGCAGAGTTTTGGCAAGGTTTGTGCTTAGCTATTTTCATGGCCGAGAGGGGTGGAGTTTAAATAGGAGAGGGTGGAGGGCCTCCCAGGGGGAGTTGAGGCATGGGATCACGCTTGCTACGGTGAGGAGAAGAACGACCATGGTGACCACTAGGCATGGGGCAGCTCAGCAAGTGAGAATTTCAATGTTGGCTCACATGTGAGCTCTTGGCCATGGTGTTTTCCGGCGGCTCGGTGGCCGGCCGGCCGAGCATTGGTCACCATCTTGGTCGGGGAGGTCGTGGCAGGGCTTAGTGCAATCAATTAGCATTGGCCATGTGTAAAGGGTTTGATTTAGATGGAATGGGGGCATGGCTAAATTTGAACCTAAATGGGTCAACCCACCCATTTGGGCTAGGTGCACCACCCAAGGCCTGGTTTTGGCGAGGGAAAAGTGATTTGGCTCGAGCATAATCGGTAGGGTCAAGTCACCATCCAAGCACAATTAGGCATAAGCATGGTTAAGGGGAATCATGGGAGTGGTTAATCACCTTTAGGAATTAAGGAAAGAGTCTCCTCCTTTTGCCCAAAATGGCATGGTGACATGTAAAGAGGCTCTCATGGCTTGCATATGGCTTGTGCATGGCTCCATGACTCCATTTGGCTTGGGAAAAGGTTGGGTCAATTTCATAAAAATGGGTTTTAAGAATTTTGGATATTTTGGGGTGATTTGGCATGTGGCTTGATTTGGAATTATTTGATTGATGATTTTGGAACTTAGGGACAATTTTGATTAAATGGATGATGAAAGGAAGTGTCATGTGGGCTTTGGATGAATTTGGGCTTTTGAATTTAAAGGGAGTGGGCTTTTAGGAAAGTTTAAGGGAAATGGGCTTTTGATTTTAGGATGAGCATTTGGATAAAAAATTTTGTGAAGAACTTTGTCAAATAAATGTCATAATTGATTTAGGGATGTTCTATGAAGGGCTTGGAATCAATTTGATGTGATTTGAAGTTGAATTGGTTTGAATTTGGATTTATTTGGTAAGTGGGCCTATGTAGGTCCAAGTGGGCCAAGTTGGGCTAATGTTGGGCTAGGGTTTAAATTGATATAAAATCAATGTTGAGAAATGTTTATGGGAGTGTTTCAAAGAGGTTTTGACTTTGGTTGGGTTTTGATTTTGGGGTTTTGGCTCATTTGGGTTAGGTTTGGGTTATGGGTCCAAATTGGGCTTTAAGGCCAAAAGTGAAATTGGACCCAAATGTCAACCAAATTGAACTTAGATTTGGTCTAGATTGGTATTGAGAATGTTGAATTGAAGTTTAGAATTGAATTGGACCAAAATTGGGGTCAATTGGGTAGGTTTGGTTTGACATTGGGTTTACTTTGGGTTAAAATGGGTCAAATTGGGGGTTTTGACAAAAGTAGGGTGCATTGACAAAATTGGCCCATGGTGTAGTTGGACAAAATGAAATTGGGAATATTTGGGATTTTTTG
>JAKZJZ010001253.1:0-29713 GCA_022702705.1 Papilionanthe hookeriana x Papilionanthe teres
ATGTCGATATGTCGAATGTCAAAATGTCCGTCAAATGTGGAGATGTTAAATTATGGGAATGCCATAATTTCCATGGCAGGAAAGGACATTCATCCAAAAGCTATATAAAGAAAATGGATGTCGTATTCCATTTCTCAGAAATATCAAATGTCAATGTCGAGTTATAGGAATGTCTTAACTTCCATGTCAGGAAAGGACTTACATCCGAAAGTTATATAGAGAAAGTGGATGTCGTATTTCATTTCTCAGAAATGTCAAATGTCAATGTCGAGTTATAGGAATGTCATAACTTTCACGTCAGGAAAGGACTTACATCTGAAAGTTATATAGATAAAATGGATGTCGTATTCCATTTTTCAGAAATGTCAAATGTCAATGTCGAGTTATAGGAATGTCATAACTTTCGTGTTAGGAAAGGACTTATATCTAATAACTAAAGAGAGAGTACATGCCGTACTTTTTTCTTGAAAATGTCATATGTCGATTTTGAGAAGGAATGTTATGCGACTTATATCCTGTCTCAAAATTATAACTAATGGAATGCCATATTTTTGTGTCAGGAAGGGACTTATATCCATTGCTGGAGAGAAAGTATAAGTTGTACTATCTCTTCAAATGTCAAATGTTGACTTTGAGAAGGAATGCTATGCGACTTACATCCTATCTCAAAATTATAGCTAATAGAATGCCATATTTCTGTGTCAGGAAGGGACTTATTCATTATAAAGAGAGTGGAAAACTCAGAACGAAGAGTGTATCCACTAGGGATTTGACCTTTACATATCAAAAGAAGTTGTTCATCACAAGTTTTTTTTATTGTGTCATTTTTAATTCAAAATCTTTATTTTGACATTTTTGGAACTGTCGATGTATTCTAGACAATCAAGGAAAGAGAGCAAATTTCATATTCAATTTCCTCAAAAAAAGTGTCAATGTCAAAATGTCGATTTTGGAATAGGAATGCGTATGAGACTTATATCCTATCGAAAGGAAGATTGCTAAATGAAAGCAAATGTTTGATGGTCTTATTTCAATAGCGAGAAAAAAAAGAGAATAGATGTCATTTTCCATTTAAGGAGGTCTTATACTATCTCTTAGAAATGTCAATGTAAAAATGTCGATTTTGGAATAAGAATGCATATGAGACTTATATCCTATCCAAAGAAAAATTGCTAAAGGAAAGCCAATGTCATGATGGTTTTACATCCAATAGCAAAAAAGAGAGTAGATGCCATCTTCCATTTGTTGACCTCATTTTTGATGAGGTCTTCTCTTCTTCTCTTTAGTACTTAGGATCTAGCCTTAGGCTTTTCCTTTGACTATCTTAGAGGACTAGAATTGGGACCCACCCTCTAGAATTTCAAACCACTTCTTAACTCCCTGCAAACTCCACAAATTTGACTATAGACCCCTAATCACCTAGAGGGTTGAAATCGAATGTGGAAGTTTAAAGGATGAGTTCTTATAGGACTCTTTGGCCTTAGGACTACCACAGGTGGCACTGGTCGATGAGGGGGCTGACTTACATTACACTTACACACTACATTTCCACACACTTCCTAAAACCACACCCATACCCAACTTAACCTCCGACTCATGTGGGTGATTCACATGGATGGTCCTTAACCCCTAAGCCCTTGGCTAAGAGGGTTAGGAACAACATAATGAATGCCTCAAATGAGTCCTTTCATGGCTCATATGGGCTTGAAATGGTTTCATGGCTCAACCAAAATGATTTCTTTCCACCTAAATTCACCCAATCTCCAATTTCCCAAATTTTCAATTTTTGACCCCGAGACCCTACACCTACTAAACCTACCCAAAACCTTGAAATTACCCAAATTTTTGCAAAATTTCCAAATTACCCAAAATTTTCCAAAATCAATCTCAAACATCTCCACATCACTCAAATTGATCATCCATACCCAAAAATACCAAAAATTCCAAAAATACCTCTCAATACCCTCCAAATACCCAAAATACCCTTCTTGGCCTAAAAATCCAAAAATTCAGAAAATTCCCAGAAAATTCCAGAAAATCCTAAATATTCCCAATTTCATTTTGTCCAACTACACCATGGGTCAATTTTGTCAATTTACCCTACTTTTGTCAAAACCCCCAAATTGACCCATTTTAACCCTAAGTGAACCCGATGTCAAACCAAACCTACCCAATTGACCCCAATTTTGGTCCAATTCAATTCTAAACTTCAATTCAACATTCCCAATACCAATTTAGACCAAATCCAAGTCCAATTTGATTGACATTTGGATCCAATCTCACTTTTGGCCTTAAAGCCCAAATTTGGACCCATGACCCAAACTTAACCCAAACTCACCCAATTCAACTCCAATTAACCTCAAATCTTTTCTAAATCTTCCTTAACATTCCCACAAACAAAACCCTAACATGATTTGCCCAAAATTTGAACCCAAGTCCCACTCAAACTCAATCCAAGGTCAAAAGGCCCATTTTTTGACCTAAACCCAAACCTAACCCAAATTCAACCCAATTCAAATCCAAATCACCCCCAATTTGTTTCAAATCACTCATGACACATCCATGAGCTAAACCCAACAATTACTTGGCCCAACCTCTTTACAAAATTCCCATCCATAAATTCATTTTTAAACTTATGGGCCCATTCCTTAAACCATTTTTAAAAAAAAAAGCCCACTTCCACCAAATCCAAAACCCCAAAAAAATTCTTCCAAAGCCCATATGACATTTCCCCTCATCATATTTTCAATTAAAATCATCCCTAAGTCCTAAACCAATCATCAAATAATTCTAAATGAAGCTTCATCCAAATTTCCACCAAATTATCCAAAATCCTTAAAATCCTTTTTTATGAAATTGACCAAACCTTTTCCCGAGCCAAATGGAGCCATGGAGCCATGCACAAGCCATATGCAAGCCATGAGAGCCTCTTTACATGTCACCATGCCATTTTGGGCAAAAGGAGGAGGCTCTTTCCTTAATTCCTAAAGGTGATTAACCACTTCCATGATTCCACTAAACCATGCTTAAGCTTAATTGTGCTTGGATGGTGACTTGACCCTACTGATTATGCTGAGCCAAATCACTTTTCCCTTAGCCAAAACCATGCCTTGGGTGGTGCACCTAGCCCAAATGGGTGGGTTGACCCATTTAGGTTCAAATTTAGCCATGCCCCCATTCCACTTTGAATCAAAGCCTTTACACATGGCATTTGCCAATTGTCTACACTAAACCCCAGACCACGACCCACCGACCAAGATGGTGACTATTGCACAGCCGGCCGGCCACTCGGACCGCCGAAAAACACCATGGCCGAGAGCTCACATGTGAGCCAACATTGAAATTCTCACTTGCTGAGCTGCCCCATCCCCGGTGGCTACCATGGCTGATCTTCTCCTCACCGCAGGCAGCTGATCCCGAGCCACTAACTCCCCGAGAGGCCTTCCACCCTCTCCTATTTAAACTCCACCCCTCTCGGCCATGAAGGGAGCTAAGCACAAACCTTGCCAAAACTCTGCCAAAATTGTTCCAGACCCTTCTCCACCCTTAGAGCACTTGATCCCCAGTGGAATTCCCCTGCCATTTCTCCTCTGAAAGCTCAATTTCAGAGTTGAAATTCCACCCAAAACCAGGACACTTCTCCACAGTGAGCCAATTCTCAAATTGATTGGCTCTACACCTTCACCAGACCAAGGGAAGGTGTTCACCAGCAAAAGCCCCATCTCTAGGCCACCCAGTTGCTCCAGCCTCCAAGCTTTGTGATCGGGCTTGGTCGAAATCATATCCGGACGATTCACTGGACCGGGAGACTCCATGCGGAGCTTGCTAGGACCCGATCGAAGGTGCTACAACTCTCGGATTGAAGCCACACTTCTACGAGCCAAGGTATGAGCTAACTCTTCATCCCGAGCTTCGAAGATTCTACTATTTCAAATGCCTTAGTTTCAATGCATGTTAACCGTATAGATGCGTCCGTCTCTTCAAGACGAATCCATAGAGTATAAGAACGTAAAAATCCATTGAGAATCGAGTGAGATCTTAGGGATTTAATGTGGACGGCTCTCGGGTGAGAACACTTGGGGACGATGAACGGATGCCGTCCATTCGATACACGCGCGGACGAACGGCTCAGATGGCGTCGGACCGAGGAAACGGTGCGAGAACCGCGGGGCCCGGCTGCCGACTCGAGTGGCGGCGTCGAATGGGAGCGCGCCGCGTGGCCTTTCGGAGGCTGCCGAGGATGCGCCGGCGCCGCGTGGATAAATAGAAAATTAGGGTATTTTCTTATTTATTTAATTCCTAAACTTCAAAAATTCATATCTCTGTGTAGGAAAATCAGAAAAATAAAATAAAAATACCCTCTTGCTCAGTGAAGAGAGGAGAGTAATGTGGAAAAGAAATCATTTAATTTCATCAAGTATTTTATTTTTTATAATTTATTTACTCTCTGCATTGTTTTAATTCTCCATGCATGCATACAATTCACCATGGCATGAGACTATAGGGCTTTTAAAGCCTCTGAATTTGGGAACATTCCCTGAATTTTCCAAAGTCAGAGCCATCCTATGAAGAGTTCTTGATTTTTCAAGTTCAGGTCACTGTTTTAAGTATTTTAATTCCAGTAAATAGCATGTTGTGAAATAAATTCTAGGAAAATTTGGTGATGTTCCTTATGACTAGAGAACCCTAGGAAAAATAGATTTTGGCTTAGTTCATTCAAAATAACCCTAATTGACTTAAACACCCAAAATAGGTCTTTAATTAATTAGAGTTAACCAGGTATCAAATTGACTTGAAATCAATTCTCCACTGACCTTTAGGATCGAGAGGAATCCACCATAAAAATTTGAGGTCAATTGGACTTGGTTAGCCCCACTAATTGGGTTGATTAAGTCACTTAGCCATTTTAAACTTTAAAAATTCATAACTTTTAAAATACTTTTCAAAAATTCACCAAATTGGTTTTGGAGCCTCTCTGATATCAGGGGAACCTAAGAAAATTAAAATTTCAATTTTCTAAAAAAGTTGATTTTTAATAATATTTTAATACTTTTAATAATTAAAAAATAAAAAAAATAATAAAAATCACAAAAATAATAAAATTCACCAAAATGTCACATTTTGAATTTTAATCACTTAGGAGCAAATCCCACATTTTTCCTAGGTCTATTTAGTGAGATATTGAATTTTAAAGCTTTAAGGTAATTTTAAAATTAAAAAAATGTATTTTCTAGCATTTTCACTAAAATAATTATTATAAATCATAGAAAAATCAAAAGATTGCAAAATTTGTTTCTCTGGTTTCCTTGATATCAGAGAGATTTTTGAAAAATATAAAATTCATTTTTCAACATTTATTTTATTTTTAAATTAATTAACACTCCAAAACTCAAAATAATTATAATAAAAATAATATAATTCAAAAAATCACCAAAATTGGTCCAAGTGCTTCTCTGGTCATTAGGAATGTCCCCTAATTTTCTTAAGGACAGAAACTTTCCTTTGGTCATGTTATCAAATTTTCCTTGAAAATCTCTATTTTCCACCAAAAATAATTATATAAATAAATTAAATACAGAAAAATCACATTTTCTCCTCTCATGTCTTTATTGACATATGAGTGAAGTCACATAAAAACTTCAAGTTCATTTAAGTTCAATTTAGTGAGTTATGAAATTATTAAGCTTAAGGGGTAAAATGGTAATTAAACTTTTAACCCTTAATTAAAACTTTAGGTTTAATAAAAATTAACAAGTAAAATATTTGATCTTAATCTGATTTGGATGACTGAAATTTAAATAATTAAAGGGTAGAAACTCATTAAACAATTTTTTTAAAATGATTAAACTTTAATTAAATAATAGATTAAATTTGGAAGAATAATAAAATTGGAATTATTAAAATAAGGGATATTTTTAGGAAGAGATTTATTCTTTAATTTAAAAATCCCTAAACTAATTATATCATTAATACTCGATTTTTAATTAAAATGATAACTCAAATTCAAAATATTAAAAGACTTAATCATTAAACTAAAATTAAATTATTAAACTCTTTCAAAAATTTCAATTAAAATTAAGGATAAAACTAAATTAAAAATTAAATTAAATTAAGTAAATTAAATTGGATTAAATTAAATTAAATTAAAATTAAATTAAATCAATTAAATTAAATTAAATTAAATTAAATTAAATTAAATTAAATTAAATTTAAATTAAATTAAATTAAATTAAACAATTAAATTAAATTAAATTAAATAATTAAATTAAATTAAATCAAATCAAATTAATTAAACATCAAATCAAATTAAATTAAATTAAGTTAAATTAAAACCAGATTAAATTAAATTAAATTAAATATAACATCACCTAAGACATAAAGGAAATTAAATATAAAACAACTTGAACACTATTCCAAATTTAAACCCTTTAAATTAAATCAAATCATTTGAATACTAATTTACCCTTGAAAGCTTTGATTATTATAACTCCTAAATGAAACATTAAATGAAGTGCTACTTCACTCATAAGATATTCGAATGTCTTAATTCAACGAGCAAGTTAACAAAACTTGAAAACCTCGGACGATTGATTCATTTATATAATTAAATTCATTTGTACTTAAAACAATCCTAGAAATATTGAAAAGATGTTTAAGATTCTTCTTAAGCACTTCCTCGATATGATAGGATATTTATAAGAACAATTGGATTTAATTGTCCTTTGATGATGAAAATCGTCTTCGAAACAAAAACACAAAGAACCTGAGACGTCATAGGAGATGACTAAGCTATAGGATTAGGAATTTGGTAGAAAACCATAACCTTTCCCCTAGCTTTACCTAGGAACTTGTTTAAATATTCTAATTGTGTTTTAAGTGCAGCTTGGGATGACGGGAAGACCCTCCGGGTACGCTTTTATTTTATTGCAATTTACTTTCTTGCAATTTACTTCCTACAATTTACTTTATTGCGGATGCACTTTACTTTTCTTGCATGATAAAACAAGCTGTTGCATGAAAACCCACACCTTTAGGATAGTCCACTAAAACTGAAACCAAAACTAAGTTAAAAGTCATTGCAAGATAAAATTCACCGCCACAACATTTCAAAATATAAAACAACTCAAAATTTAATCACAAACGGAACACAAAACTACAATTGCAACTAAATTAAAACGTCTCGTTGGATGATCGGGAATACCTCGGATGATGTAACCTACGTGTTGCTAACGGGATTTCCCGCGGTCTAAATGAAAGTGTGGAACTCATTCGGTTGAGTTTGGCAAATTCATCCGGACTAAGTGAATCCGATAAAAATAATGATGCCGGAAGGATGGAACCGTGGGATCTTAGCCGGTGTCGTTATAATCAACTTTAAGATTTGTTTTAATCAAAGTACAAAACACTCGGAAATTAAGACTTCTCTAAACCAAAACACTTTTCTCATCTCCCGATTTATGATTTCTAAAACTAAAACCTCTGCAACAACAAGGAGCTTGGAGCATGGTGGGCGGCACGGCCATCGTCGTCGGCGAAACTTGAACCTACTTCGACAAAACCTTCTTAGAATTAAACAACAAAGCCATAGGACTTCGAGGTAGCTTGCATAGTGCAACATAAATCCTCAACCTCTTCGTTAGGCATTTGCATTGCAAATTAAGCCCTAACCGGTCTTAGGATTCCGAGGTAGTCGTCAGATACGACAATAAACCCTCACATCTTCTAGATTTATTTGTTTGATTTTATCATACAAATATAAGCCCTAATTAATTAAAATTGGCGAAGATTGAAATACTAAATAAACATTAGGATTTTCCTAAATTCAAGCCAAACAATAGGATAGTCGGGAAATTACCGAAGTTCGCTTCGAATCTGTGATTTCTCCTACCTTTCTCCCTTTGGATTCCCAAAACAAAATGTTCCAAATTTGATCCATTCCCTATTGAAATTCCAAAATTCAATCCTTGAAAACTTAAACTTTGAAATTCTTGAGAGCAGAATTTTTGGTTATTAATCGAGAGTTTTCTTAGGTGATTCCCGTCACTTAAGATGTAATTAACTATAGGGGCTTGCCCTTATAGGGAATTTTAAAGAACCCAGGTAATATAAACCCTGTTTAATACTTTCATATTAAGCAAGGGAATTTGTCGGCTTATAAAATTGGTTCGCGGACCAAACGGATGTCACAAAACTTCTAGTTTATTTGATCGAGCCCCACCCTCGAGCGAGTGTGTCTATCTTTAGGGATAGATACACGGTTTGTGGTGCGGTGCTCGTTTATATAAACTATTTGGGATGTGAGATCGGTTTAATCTCATATCTTAAAACTTTCAAATTTAAAATTATTTTCAAAGTCAAATACTACTTTCTAAATTATATATATATATTTAAATCAAATTTAAAATTTAAATTCGCCGACAACTTCGTTAGGCGACCCCTTTTAAAATACAACACAACCTAAAAATAGTGCCGACAACTTCGGCGACTCCGTAGGGATCATTCCTCTCTCCATTATAATCGAATAATTACGCTTTCAAAAAATCGGTAGTGTATCCATGTCCCTAATGGATCAAACTACCCTTCTTTCCGTTGGAATACTATGTTCATTTCTATCTTGAACAAGTATAGCCAACATTCTCTCGGATTTAGGAGCCACTTGTTTAGACACCCCTAAACGGAGAGGTTCCGAGATCCTTTTACCTCATTTCGAGGTGGGGTGGACCCGATAGGTGTTAGTTTAGGAATGATCCTTCGAGTCGAGAAGTCTTGCTTAAGACTTTCTTTCCCTTTCCAACTCTGAATCGGATTCCTTACCTTCTCTACACCTTTGAACGTTCCGTTCTAAATAAACAAACCCTCTAATAAGTGATTCTTTTAACAAATGATTCTTTTTTTATAAATACATGGACAAAGAATGAGTTCGGACTCTTTTTAATTCCTTTCTTTTCGTCCGAAGAAAAGAAGCATAACTTGGGGCTGACAACCAGAATCTACCTTGCGAAATGGAAGCCCGAGCCGATTTTCTCCTTCACCAACGGACTGGTCTTCACTGTCTATAAGGATGAGGCTGCCCGACAATGGGGTCATCCGATTCGGACAAGGATTTGAAAACACGAACGTCGAGGTCACCGACGTCTCCCTCTTTGCACCGACGAACAAGGTATCTGAGGCCGAGGAGCCACGCGCTGAGTTCGACCTTAGGTCGACCCAAGAGTTTCCTCCCCTGCGAAGGGTCCCGACTAGGAGGAGTCTTGCTGTCCGCGGGAGGACTGTTCTCACTACCCCCATCTGGTCTAGTTGTTTACGCACCTACCCCGACTTACGCCGAATCGAAGGGGAAAGAAATCCGGAACTATGGTAAACCCGTTGCACGTGGAGGGTACGGATCTTCCTGTAAGACCTTCTGTCTTTGAAATCGGGTCCGAGTTCGAAGATTCCTTCGCCGACAAAGACCCAAAGAAGAAATAGAAATAGAAGGATCGCCGGGGAAGCCGGAGGCTGCTGAGATTGCCTTCTGGAGGAAATTCCGGAGTTGCCGGAATATACACCGTTACCGGAATATACACCATCGCCGACTACATACCACTTTTGGGAGGAAGCGGGTTCCATCCCCTCTCCGCCGCGGAGGATGAAGAGAATGTTCGAAAGATTCGTTGCCACATTACCACGGCCCGCATACTACAACGATAGCCGCAAGAAAAGAACTAGAACTACGCCGTTTGCTCGACTGCAAACTTTGGTAGAAAAGCTAGCAAAGAAGGAAAAGCGCCCGTGTCGGAAATTCTACGAAGGATAGGACGGGTGCCGGTCAAATCCCGTCTTGGGCCTCGAGTAGAACCCGCCGTCATGATAGAAAAGCCAAGCAAGAGAATGAAGGCTAGCCCGCCCTGTCGTAGTATCGGGGTTACAGATTAGGGAGGATACCACCTTCCGGCATTTGGCCGATAGACCATGCGGTCCTAGACCTTCTGCTGCTAGAAGGATGGTGTGGCGTCCCACTACGGGGCGATTGAGGCCGAAACGACGGCCCGAGAAAGAAAGTCTCGCCGGGAGGCTGGAATGCGAAGAAAGTGCTACTGCGATGAAGGGGACTCGTGGAAAAAGGACCGGCGACCATCGCATGACAACCACAAAGATATACGGAAAGCTCCGCTAGAAGATGCCATGGAAAAGTTGAGAACCGACATCCGACGGTTGGCAAAAGAAAGAGAAGAAAAGTTCGGAGATGAGATCGACTCATCGGAATTCATGGACAACGAATATGCGGAAATCAACATGGTTGAGACACGAGCTTCATCGGCTTCTCGAGGTGCTCCTGCGGCTGCGAGAAGAGAGGAGCCGAGGCGATGAAGAGACGGCTTCAGGAAAAGGACGACACGATCGCTCGAATGGCGAAGAGGATGGAAGAGATGGCCATAGCTCGGCCACTCTCCGGAGTCGAGTACAACCACATAGAGAGACACCCCCGGAAGTCATTCACATCGTAGACGGAGGAAAGGAGATTACATCCGTCGATGGGGATGACCGGTGAAAAAGGACACAACACAAAGTATGATCCCCGAAAAGGATATCAAGAACTTGGTAGAGCGGCGAGTGCGAGAAGCCTTAGCACAATCGAAGAACGGGACATCTATTCGGACGGGTAGACCTTACCCGGAAGAATTCGACGGCCGTCCAATGCCCGAAAGGCTTCGTACCACCTCCGTTTAAGACCTTCGACGGAACCGGGAATCCCCGACGGCATGTTGCACACTTTCGTGCCGGTTGTTGCAATGCCGGCGGGAGCGATGCGTTACTCTTCCGACGGTTCGTTAGTAGTCCGTCGGGAATCGCCTTCGGCCGGTATGCGGAGTTACCGAACGGTTCCGTGAAGACATTCTCGGAGCTAGAGAGTCTTTTCATTAAGCGATTTGCGGAGCTCGGCACCACATCACTATAGGTGATTTAGTGGTAGAGAAACAAAGGCCGAATGAAACTTTGGTGGATTACATACTTCGATGGAGAAACTTAAGCATGAAGTGTGAACCACAAGCTGCAAGAACAACATGCGGTCGGCATCTTGCTTAAAAGCATTCACGGCCCGATAGCACTTCTCCTCAAGGGATTCACTATTAAGACTTTTGAGAAGTTGTTAAGCAAGGCCGGAAGCTTGCAAGAAGAGGCGAAGCAATTAAGTTTTGCCGACAATACGGACAAGCAGAAGCCGGTGAAGACTTTCGAAAAGAAATCTGGGGTCTTTGCAGCAGTTGACAAAGGCAAACAACCGATGCAAATACCACCAGAACAGCCGCAGCAACCACAACAAAATTACCAGCAACCCCGGTCCGGATATCGGTCGTCTCCGCGAGTATGAACAACCGTCTCGTCCGCAACGTACATTGAGGGAGCTTCGAGCGAGAGAATATCCGTTCAAAAATGAAGCGATACCGAAGATGTTCCGTAGCTTAATGAAAACTCCGGATTACCAGCTGCCGGAGCCCAAAAGACCGGAGGAAGTCAACAAGAAAGGTGATCCCGACTTTTGCCCCTACCATCGGATGCTTGGGCACAAGATAGAAGACTGCATTACCTTCAAAAGTTGGCTCGATGACAACCTTCGAAAAGGAAATATAACAATCCCGAAGGAGTACATGAAGGAACCCCGGAAAGGAGGTTCCGTCGATGTTATCTCAGCCGATCCCGTCATTCCGATAGATCCCTATGCAACCAACGATGGATGGACTACCGCCTGGACGAGATCTTCGAAGAAGATTTTAGACAACATCCGAACCGCTTCGGTGCGAGCTTCGATTCGAGTTCGAGACTTGTTAAGCCGATACTATCACTTGCGATAGAAGAACCACCTCGACAGGAGACAATCGAAGAGAAGAAGAAAATTGACGAAGAAGAGGGGACCGAGATTCCTAAGGCTAGACTAGGGGCTGCTTATCCTAGGATAGTTGTTTCCGATTCGGGGGAGAAATCCCTCGAACCTCTAATTTTGTATGATTATCTGCTCACTTCGGTGGGATCGTATAATGATAAGGGTAATGGCGTTGGCTACGTTTTGACTGTTTCTAACGATTACGTAACTAGCGACAATCCGGGCGTCGATTTCGATACCAACAACAATTCTCAAATCATACATGATCTCGACGATCACAATGACAAAGAAGGCATCCATCGAGGAGGCTACGAGAGTTCAACAAGCAACGGATCTATGCTGTGAGTTTCGAGGAGCTCCGGTTACGATAGAGTTAGAGCCTTCAGATTTTGAAGATAATCCGGAAGAGCTGTCATTCCGATTCGGGAGGAGAAACCAGCAAACTCAACGCTAGATTCGGAAGAAATTACGAAGTCAACTTGAGAAGTGGAAGAGTTCTACCTCCGAGAATGGGTCCAAAAGACAAAGGAAAGCGGTGGTTGTTCAAGAAGAACCAACCCCGGCAGAAGAAATACCCATTCGAGAAGAAGCCGAGACGCGGGAGAACAAAGTGGACTACAACGTGCTAGCCCATCTTAGGAAACTACCGGCCAAGCCGAGCATCTACGATGCTCTCATCTTATCGAAAGGAGATGAGAGAAGCTCGATCGAGGCCTTACTTGATCCGGAAATTTGCTTAGCTCGAATGGCCGGAGATTCCTTGGATGAGGTTTGCTCGTTAAAGGAACAGACGAGGTGTTACCTTCACGGACAATGACCTACTACTTGGGACGGCGAGATCACAACCGACCGTTGTACATTTCGAGTTACGATTGGGAAGTTTACGCTCTCCGGAGTTTTGGTGGATCCGGGAGCATCAATCAATATAATGAGTCTTCGAACACTAGCATACTTGGAAATTGATGCTCGTGAGCTCGAGGCCGACAAAATGTTATTAAGAGGATTCAACCGGAAAGGAGAAAGAGCCCTCGGGTCAATAACGCTACCGATGAAGACCGGTGATTTAGCAAAGACAACCGCAAAATTTCATATAATCGATTCGAAACGTCGTTCAACGCTCTATCGGGCCGACCATGGATACATGAAAACAGGATGGTACCATCATCTCTACACCAGTGCATCAAGTACTACGATGGAGGGGAACGGTGCATCAAAGGTGACTTACAACCATTCTCCGTACATGAGATTGGAGTCCATGAAGATGCAGCTTATTATGCACCGCCAAAGAAAACAATCTTCTCCGGAGATACCATAACAAATGAAGCAAAGAAAGTTCGAGACAACGAAGAACCTGAAGTTCTAGTCCAACAGTCACTCACCACTCCCTTCCGGCGAGATGGTGAAGGTTTCTCCACAACTCGCATCCGAGGTCGAGGCCGGGGACGAGGCCGTGGTAGAGACACGAGGACAATTGGACGAAGAAACCGGCCATCAATGTTGATTGGGATGATAGTTCTGAAGAAGAAAAGAAATCAAGCAAGAAGCAGCAACAATAAGTCGAAAGAAGCCGCAATACAAGATCTCCCTCGAAGATGAAAAGAACGAAGAATACAAATCAATGTACGAGAAGATTAACCACTACGTACATACTATGACCCTAACTCCGATCCATTCTAATAAGATCGAGGGTATGGAGGTCAAAGAGGTACGTAGTGACGAGTGCAAAGCCGATCAAATTCTACCGTGGTGCTTCTTCCTCCAAAGCTGAAAATAATGTACAATTCGAAGATGTCACTTCATCAGAATTAATGGAATTACCTTTTGAATGGTACTCTCCCTGTGTTCAAAATTTAATTCAACGTGGTTTCTTACCTCGACAATGGACAAAAGGCCAATCACAACATTTTGAAAAGTTATGGAATAACTCCGGCCGTCCTCCCAATTCAAAGTATGGACTCGGATTCGGCACAGTAGGGTCGGTTGACGATGCTGAATTTTGCTTGGTTGTCACTTGCAAGTCCAATGAAAGCTGCATGGAAACTACGGACGAACTCGAAAATTTACAAATTGGAGACGCTCCACCGAATTCGAAGAAGAAATTAAATCCATGATAGATGAGTTAACGGAAGTTAACTTAGGTACTAGCAAAGAGCCTAGACCTACCTTTGTTAGCTCCTTACTCGATAAAGAAGACTCCGAAGAAATAATCAAGTTATTAATGGAATTTAAAGAGCTGTTTTGCTTGGAGCTACGATGAAATGCCGGGATTAGCCCCGGAGGTTGCGGTCCATAAGCTAGGAGTGGATCCTACTTCGTTCCGATCGGACAAGGTCCCGGAAGAATGTGTCCGGAAATCGAACAACAAGTCATAGCCGAAGTTAAAAAGCTAATAGACGCTAAATTTGTCCGTGAAGAACAATATCCGACACAGTTAGCCAATGTGGTGCCGGTCGGAAAGAAGAATGGTCGGATCGGAATTTGTGTGGACTTTAGAGATTTAAACAAGGCATGTCCAAAAGATGAATTCCCTCTACCGATCCCGGAGCCGATGATCGATATTGCTTCGACACATGAAATATTCTCATTCATGGATGGATCTTCGGGATACAACCGGATAAAAATGGCTCCGAGAAGATGAAAAGCTTACGAGCATTCGAACGCCGATCGGAGTATTTTGCTACACGGTGATGCCATTCGGACTCGAAGAACGCGGGAGCAACTTACCAAAGAGCAATGACAAGAATTTTTGATGATCTCATCCACAATCAAGTCGAGTGTTATGTGGACGATGTCGTCATCAAAAGCAAAGTAAAGGAAAACCACATGTATGATTTGAGAATTGTTTTCGAACGATTAAGACAATTTAACCTTAAGATGAATCCCTTAAAATGCGCCTTCGGCGTCACCTCCGAGAAATTCTTAGGATTCGTTGTCCGACATCGTGGAATTGAAATCGACCCGGAGAAGATTAAAGCCATCTTAGAAATGCCGCCTCCCAAAACCTTAAAACAACTACGATCTTTTCAAGGGAAGCTGGCATATCTTCGACGCTTTCTCTCAAACCTGTCAGGTAGGTGTCGGCCTTTCTCGGCACTAGTTAAAAGGACGCCAAATTTATTTGGGAAGAGAAATGCCGAAGGCCTTCGAAGACATTAAACAATATTTAATGACACCTCCTGTCTTAGCGACCCCGATCTCGGGTAGACCGGCGATACTTTACACCGCGGCTCTAGACGACTCCTCGGAGCCACTGTTAGCCCGAGTCGATGATGAGGGTAAAGAAAATGCTCTTTACTACTTAAGCCGTCGTTTACTTCCGACGGAAGTAAGGTATCCCGCAATTGAAAAGCATTGTTTGGCCACGATCTTCGCCGCTCAAAAGCTCGGGCACTACATGCTTTCTCATAAGGTCAACTTGATTTCGAAGTTTAATCCATTGCAATAATTGATGACTCGTCCAACACTTTCCGAGCGGACTTGCCGGATGGTCGATGATATTATTGCAATTCGATATAACTTTCGTGCCTCGCGTGCCGTAAAGGGACAAGTCTTAGCGGACTTCCTCGCAGCACATCCTTTGCCGGCCGAATCTCCTCTCGATGACGATTTGCCGGATGAACAAATAATGAGCCTAGAAGACCACGATGATCGACGTTGGGAATTGTATTTCGACGGAGCATCTTCGGCACACAAAGACGAAGAATCGCAAGTGATAGTGCCGGTAAGGCGGGAATCGGGCTAATCTTTATAACACCGGAGCGGGGGATGTTAAGATACTCCTACCACTTGACGGAACCGTGTACAAACAACGAAGCGAGAATACGAAGCCCTCATAACGGGATTGGAATTAACCATTCAAATGGGGATAACGAGACATCGACATCTACGGGGATTCACGGTTAATCATTCGACGGATCGCCGGACGATACGGAATTCTAAAGCCGAGACTCGAACAATACTTCCGAGTATGCCAGTACGACTGTTGGAACAGATTCCAAATGTAACGATCTACAAAATTCATAGAAAAGAGAATGCTTTAGCGGATGCTTTAGCCCGTCTCGCAAAAGAATTTGCCTGTTTGCAAGATGAATCGAGTGGAAGTGTCGGTTCACGGACGTCGGGTCCTATCACGACTTGACATAGACATGATACACAAATCGGCAAAAGAAAAAGAATCGAGTTGCGGCGATGACGGAAAACACGAGAAGATTGGCGACGGCCATTGATGGACTACCGCAAACGGAAAGCTACCGGACGATAGGTCGCTAGCCCATCGGATCGAAAAGAACTGCGTCCTACGCATTAATAAACAACACATTATACGGAAGGTCTTTTGATCGAATGTGGCTAAGATGCCTAAGCGGGTCCGAGGCCCGTGAAATTGTTAAGGAGGTGCATTCGGGACTACGTGGAGCTCACCGGTCGGGTCCAAAAATGAAAATGAAAATTAAAAGACTAGGGTACTACGGCCCTCGATGATGACCGATCGCATGAAAATCGCCGAAGAGCTATCACCAATGCCAAGTGCACGGAGTGGTTCTACACCAACCTCCAAATGTGCTACACCCGACAATTGCGTCGTGGCCGTTTGAATGTTGGGGCACAGATATAGTGGGTCCAATAGAACCACCATCTTCGAAAGGACATTGTTTCATTCTTGCGGCTACAGATTACTTTTCCAAGTGGGCGGAAGCAGTTCCACTTAGAGAAGTGAAAGCACACCACGTTCTACGGTTTTCGAGAACCAAGTTGTCTACCGTTTCGGAGTGCCGCGCGAGATCATCTCGGATAATGGGTCGGCATTCGAAGCACACAAATCAACAATTTTGTCGGGAGACACGGAATCGGCCGGCGATACTCGACAATTTACTACCCAAGAGCAAACGGTCTCGCCGAGGCTTTTAATAAAACTCTCGTTCAAATCTTAAAGAAAACCCCGGATGATAATCGGAGAAATTGGCACGAGAAATTGTTAGAAGCCTTATGGGCCTACCGGACAACCTTCGAACTCCTACTCGAAGCTACACCTTACGCTGCGGTGTATGGGTCCGAGGCGAGTGTTACCTTTAGAGGTTCAACTTCCTTCACTCGGAATTGCAGTTGCAAACAAGATCACGACGAAGAAAACGCCGGACTACGACTCGAAGAATTGGAAAACTTGGAATGGAAAAGACTTGCGGCGCAACGAATTTAGAACTATACCGAGCTAAAATGGTTCGAGCCCATGACAAGGCGGGTGCGCCCAAGAACCTTCGAAGTTGGTGATTTAGTTCTCGTTCTCGAGAGCCTATTCTTGCACACCGCAAGATAGGAGGAAAATTTGAACCCACTTGGGAAGGACCGTTTGTGGTTGAAGCGGTATACTCGGGAGGTTCCTACCAGGCTAGTGAATTGCCGGGGAGAACGACATATGCTTCCGATCAACGGACGATACTTGAAAAAATATTACGCTACTCGATGTTTCGAAGGAATGAATTCTTCATCCCTAAGAAACACGGGTGAAAGTAATTACTTATGATTGAGTCCGAACTCAAAAATAATAAAATGTGCTAAAATAAATAAAATCATGATAATAAAGTTTTCCTCGTTTTCTTTTCCAAATCAAAATCTCTTCCCCGATCTTATCCTACTTCATTCTGTTAAATTTCAAAATATAAGAATAATAAAAAATGTATCTTTAATAAACATTTTCTTAATGTTCTTGTTCTTAGTACAGCCCCCGATCCTTTTCCTTGTCTTTTCACGGGAAATGTCGAACGGGCGGTTGGTCTTGAACTTTAAGAATGGCGTAAGCCTTGCACTCGATGAAAAGAGGGTGAAAGATGGAGCGATAATCGAGATTGACTCGGATTTCGCACCGGCGGGCCTACGGTACGAGGAAAGTGGACGGGTCCCGGTTAACCGAGAAGAACTACCCGGGCGAGACGAGTGATGAAAGTGGGTGGCCCAAGCCACCAATCCAACAACAAGAAAAGAAAGGCAAACACCGAAGAAGATAAGAAAATAAAGTCCGTAGTCGCTACAGCGGAGGGCAGGCTTGTCAGCGCCGCGCCCGCAGAGATTCAAGAAGTGCGGAGAGCTACTCTCACAGCCACGCAACGAAGGAATAAGAATCGCCGTATCCGTAAGATGTTAACAAAACTAGCTGCGGACCAGCGCGACGAGACAATTGCTAATGCCAGCACATACACTTCAAGGACACCGGTTCACCGGGAACCCGAAGAAAGGAGGCCGGTTCCTAGGATAACGAGAAGAACCGGGGAAATCTTCGGAAGATCGGAAGAAAGAAGGCTACCACGCCACCGGATAGAACCACCGGTAATGCATGACCTTGTTGCGAAGCAACCCGGGGGATGTCCCGACGGACATCATCCACCGAGGAGCCGAGGTATGCGGGGGAACGTGAAGGGATCGAACCATATATCCCACAATATGTCACAAGGCCTCGCCATCTGCAGATCATTCCGGAATACGAAGCTGGAGAGGATGCGAGAATGTTGAAAAGAAAACTTTCGAATACTTCGAGAGAATTAAAGGAAGAAGAATCAACATACTAGAAGGCCTCGAGCTACATACCGACGTATTCTCGCGAGTATGAACAACGGCAAATCGTGGATTGTATCCGGGATGCGAAAAGAATGGGCCGAGCGAGGCCGCCCGAGGGAAAACACATACTCGGAACCCCGGAGATGGATGCCGGGGAAAGGAAGAATCACAATACAATGCGGATGCTTGCTACAACTTTGCTCGAAGACGGAAGGAAACCCACGGGAATACTCCGTCATGGGCGAGTAGATCCGATGCCATCAGTTATCAAGAGAATGGTAAAAAGATTGATAACATGGAGAGTGCTGCCGGCCAGTTGCATACCCAATAGTTGCATTATCAACATCTACAAACGGGGTGATCGCATACCCCCACATATTGATCACCACGACTTCGTCGGACCTTTACGCACGGTCTCTTTCCTGAATGAGTGTAACATCATGTTCGGATGCGACCTCCGGATAGCGAGGCCCGGGTGAGTTCCGAGGGCCGGTGAAGATACCTTTACCGGTGGGTTCCGTCATGATACCGCAAGGTAACGGAGCGGATATCGCAAAGCATTGCATACCGGGGGTGCCGGTAGAGCGAATCTCGGTTACTTTCGGGAGGATGGACGACGACAAAATACCTTACCATTTCCGACCGGACCCGGAGCTAGAGAACCTCCGGCCTTACGAGCTGTGAGTTACATGGGAAATATCACACCTCCGATGTACATCCAGCCGGCATCCTTGCCAAGGATGGCTTGGAAGGTGATGTTATTAACCATGTACCCCACTTATTCGGACATGGATTTTTGACGGATGCTTCTTTTGATGGATCAACAAAGATCATACACGATCCGTTTTGAGTACGCATGGATTGTATGAAATATATTCCGGATCGAGTTGTATGATGTATTTTCAACATGATTGGAATGAAAGTGACCATGTCACGTTTTTGGCCTTCACCTCTTTTGTGCAAATTGATTGGGAAACGCCATTAAAGTTAAATGAACTTCGAACAAAGAACAGAAAAGAAATAAAAAAAAAAAAGAGAATAAAAGAAAACTTTCTAAAAAAAAAAAATCTAAAAATGACAAACACCTAGTTCACATGAACATTAAATAAACAATAAAATAAAATTTGAACCATTAAAAGACAAACGAAATCAACATGAATGATAAATCAAATCACAAAGCAAATTCTCGATCAAATTTCAAATTCAATCTTTCCAAATTCCAAATCAAATTTCAATCTTTTCAAATCACAAATCAAATTCTCGATCAAAATCTAAATCCGATCTCGATCAAGTTTCAAACTTGATCTTCCAAATTTCAAATCAAATCTTAAATCAAATTTCAATCGAGTTCAAACTCATCCTTCCAAATCTCAAATTCAATCTTTCCGATTTCAAGTCTCGATCAAATTCAAATTCGATTTCTTCCGGATCTCGAATCAAATATCAATCACATCAAATTCAAAATTTTGGGTCGAGGATTTTATATCCAAGATCGCATTGCTTTAGGATTCTTTCCTGTTGCACCTTGAAGTACATCAAATTCAACCTTTTGGGTCGAGGATTTTATATCCAAGACTGCACCTTGCTTTAGGATTCTTTCCTACGGCCTTCGAAATACATCAAATTCGACCTTTTGGGTCGAGGATTTTATATCCAAGACTGCCTTGCTTTAGGATTCTTTCCTACGGCACTTGAAATACATCAAATTCAACCTTTTGGGTCGAGGATTTTATATCCAGACCTGCACCGCTTTAGGATTCTTTTCCTATTGCACTCTGAAATACATCAAATTCGAACTTTTGGGTCGAGGATTTTATATCAGATCGCACTGCTTTAGGATTCTTTTCCTATTGCACTTTGAAATACATCAAATTCGAACTTTTGGGTCGAGGATTTTACATCCAAGATTGCACTTGCTTTAGGATTCTTTTCTATTGCATTGAAGTACATCAAATTGAACCTTTTGGGTCGAGGATTTTATATCAGTACGCTTCGCTTTAGGATTCTTTCCTACGGCACTGAAATACATCAAATTCAACCTTTTGGGTCGAGGATTTTATATCCGAGACTGCATTGCTTTAGGATCCTTTTCCTATTGCGCTGAAATACATCAAATTCAAACCTTTTGGGTCGAGGATTTTACATCCAAGACTGCACTTGCTTTAGGATTCTTTTCTATTGCATCTGAAATACATTAAATTCAAACCTTTTGGGTCGAGGATTTTACATCCAAGATTGCCTTGCTTTAGGATTCTTTTCCTATTGCCTTTGAAATACATCGAATTCAAACCTTTTGGGTCGAGGATTTTATATCCAAGACTGCACTTGCTTTAGGATTCTTTCCTACGGCACCTGAAATACATCAAATTCAAACCTTTTGGGTCGAGGATTTTACATCCAAGACTTGCATCGCTTTAGGATTCTTTTCTATCGCACTGAAGTACATCAAATCAAACTCTTTTGGGTCGAGGATTTTACATCCAAGACTGCACTTGCTTTAGGATTCTTTCCCTATTGCACTTGAAATACATCAAATTCAAACCTTTGGGTCGAGGATTTTACATCCAAGCTGCACTTGCTTAGGATTCTTTTCCTACTGCATCGAAGTACATCAAATCATACTCTTTTGGGTTGAGGATTTTACATCCAAGACTGCATTGCTTTAGGATTCTTTCCTGTTGCACTTTGAAATACATCAAATCGAATTCCGGGGTTAAGGAATTTACATCCGAGACCGCATTGCTTTAGGATTCTTTCCCTATTGCGATGAAATACATCAAAATCAAACTCTTGAGGTTAAGGATTTTACATCCGACACCGCATTACTGCGAGATATCTTCTCATTGCAACGATTCAATCTAATCAATTCAATTTTCTTTCGAGGTTGGAGATGTTACATCTAAAACCTCAAAATCCCAATTTTCATTTCAAATCAAATCCCTTCGAATTAATTTTGACAAAACTTGATCTAAATTGAAACTCCAAACTAAAATTTAAACTCACACATCAAAACATAAATTGAAACAAAATAAAATCTAAATCAAAATTCCCCGAGATCATGTGATTTGGGATTCACCTCCTTTTCCTTTCACCAGGCGAGAGTTCAAGAATCTCCGGTTCCAGAGATATACTTGACACTCCCCAGTAGAAACTCTTCTACTTCGTCCTAAGTTCGTCACTTGGACATCTGTGTTGGTTTTGTTGATCGCTTCGGTCAACACCAATACGCGCGGTGTGCTCCGTCAGCTCACCACACCTATTGGGGGTCCATTTGTTGACCTCATTTTTGATGAGGTCTTCTCTTCTTCTCTTTAGTACTTAGGATCTAGCCTTAGGCTTTTCCTTTGACTATCTTAGAGGACTAGAATTGGGACCCACCCTCTAGAATTTCAAACCACTTCTTAACTCCCTGCAAACTCCACAAATTTGACTATAGACCCCTAATCACCTAGAGGGTTGAAATCGAATGTGGAAGTTTAAAGGATGAGTTCTTATAGGACTCTTTGGCCTTAGGGACTACCACAGGTGGCCCGGTCCGATGAGGGGCTGACTTACATTACACTTACACACTACATTTCCACACACTTCCTAAAACCACACCCATACCCAACTTAACCTCCCGACTCATGTGGGTGATTCACATGGATGGTCCTTAACCCACTAAGCCCTGGCTAAGAGGGTTAGGAACAACATAATGAATGCCTCAAATGAGTCCTTTCATGGCTCATATGTGCTTGAAATGGTTTCATGGCTCAACCAAAATGATTTCTTTCCACCTAAATTCACCCAATCTCCAATTTCCCAAATTTTCGATTTTGCCCCCGAGACCCTACACCTACTAAACCTACCAAAACCCTTGAAATTACCCAAATTTTTGCAAAATTTCCAAATTACCCAAAATTTTCCAAAATCAATCTCAAACATCTCCACATCACTCAAATTGATCATCCATACCCAAAAATACCAAAAATTCCAAAAATACCTCTCGATACCCTCCAAATACCCAAAATACCCTTCTTGGCCTAAAAATCCAAAAATTCAGAAAATTCCCAGAAAATTCCAGAAAATCCTAAATATTCCCAATTTCATTTTGTCCAACTAAACCATGGGCCAATTTTGTCAATTTACCCTACTTTTGTCAAAACCCCCAAATTGACCCATTTTAACCCTAAGTGAACCCGATGTCAAACCAAACCTACCCAATTGACCCCAATTTTGGTCCAATTCAATTCTAAACTTCAATTCAACATTCCCAATACCAATTTAGACCAAATCCAAGTCCAATTTGATTGACATTTGGATCCAATCTCACTTTTGGCCTTAAAGCCCAAATTTGGACCCATGACCCAAACTTAACCCAAACTCACCCAATTCAACTCCAATTAACCTCAAATCTTTTCTAAATCTTCCTTAACATTCCCAAAAACAAAACCCTAACATGATTTGCCCAAAATTTGAACCCAAGTCCCACTCAAACTCAATCCAAGGTCAAAAGGCCCATTTTTTGACCTAAACCCAAACCTAACCAAAATTCAACCCAATTCAAATCCAAATCACCCCCAATTTGTTTCAAATCACTCATGACACATCCATGAGCTAAACCCAACAATTACTTGGCCCAAACTCTTTACAAAATTCCCATCCATAAATTCATTTTTAAACTTAAGGGCCCATTCCTTAAACCATTTTAAAAAAAAAAGCCCACTTCCACCAAATCCAAAACCCCAAAAAAATTCTTCCAAAGCCCATATGACATTTCCCCTCATCATATTTTCAATTAAAATCATCCCTAAGTCCTAAACCAATCATCAAATAATTCTAAATGAAGCTTCATCCAAATTTCCACCAAATTATCCAAAATCCTTTTTTTATGAAATTGACGAAACCTTTTCCCAAGCCAAATGGAGCCATGGAGCCATGCACAAGCCATATGCAAGCCATGAGAGCCTCTTTACATGTCACCATGCCATTTTGGGCAAAAGGAGGAGGCTCTTTCCTTAATTCCTAAAGGTGATTAACCACTTCCATGATTCCACTAAACCATGCTTAAGCCTAATTGTGCTTGGATGGTGACTTGACCCTACTGATTATGCTTGAGCCAAATCACTTTTCCCTCGGCCAAAACCAGGCCTTGGGTGGTGCACCTAGCCCAAATGGGTGGGTTGACCCATTTAGGTTCAAATTTAGCCATGCCCCCATTCCACTTTGAATCAAAGCCTTTACACATGGCATTTGCCAATTGTCTACACTAAACCCCAGCCCTGACCCACCTGACCAAGATGGTGACCATTGCCTGGCCGGCCGGCCACCAGACCGCCGGAAAACACCATGGCCGAGAGCTCACATGTGAGCCAACATTGAAATTCTCACTTGCTGAGCTGCCCCATCCCTAGTGGCTACCATGGCTGATCTTCTTCTCACCAGAGCAGCTGATCCCAAGCCCTAACTCCCCCTGGGAGGCCTTCCACCCTCTCCTATTTAAACTCCACCCCTCTCGGCCATGAAAGGAGCTAAGCACAAACCTTGCCAAAACTACTGCCAAAATTGTTCCAGGACCCTTCTCCACCCTTAGAGCACTTGATCCCCGGTGGAATTCCCCTGCCATTTCTCCTTCGAAGCTCGATTTCGAGTTGAAATTCCACCCAAAACCAGGACACTTCTCCACGGTGAGCCAATTCTCAAATTGATTGGCTCTGCACCTTCACCGGACGAGGAAGGTGTTCACCGACAAAAGCCCCATCTCCAGGCCACCCGGTTGCTCCGAAGCCTCCAAGCTTTGTGATCGGGCTTGGTCGAAATCATATCCGGACAATTCACGAGACCGGGAGACTCCATGCGGAGCTTGCTAGGACCCAATCGAAGGTGCAACAACTCTCGGATTGAAGCCACACTTCTACGAGCCAAGGTATGAGCTAACTCTTCATCCCGAGCTTCTGAAGATTCTCTATTTCAAATGCCTTAGTTTCAATGCATGTTAACCGTATAGATGCGTCCGTCTCTTCAAGACGAATCCATAGAGTATAAGAACGTAAAAATCCATTGAGAATCGAGTGAGATCTTAGGGATTTAGTGTGGACGGCTCTCGGGTGAGAACACTTGGGGACGATGAACGGATGCCGTCCATTCAATACACGCGCGGACGAACGGCTCAGATGGCGTCGGACCGAGAAACGGTGCGAGAACCGCGGGGCCCGGGCTGCCGACTCGAGTGGCGGCGTCGAATGGGAGCGCGCCGCGTGGCCTTCGGAGCTGCCGAGGATGCGCTGGCGCCGCGTGGATAAATAGAAAATTAGGGTATTTTCTTATTTATTTAATTCCCTAAACTTCAAAAATTCATATCTCTGTGTAGGAAAATCAGAAAAATAAAATAAAAATACCCTCTTGCTCAGTGAAGAGAGGAGAGTAATGTGGAAAAGAAATCATTTAATTTCATCAAGTATTTTATTTTTTATAATTTATTTACTCTCTGCATTGTTTTAATTCTCCATGCATGCATACAATTCACCATGGCATGAGACTATAGGGCTTTTGAAGCCTGCTGAATTTGGGAACATTCCCTGAATTTTCCAAAGTCGGAGGCCATCCTATGAAGAGTTCTTCATTTTTCAAGTTCAGGTCACTGTTTTGAGTATTTTAATTCCAGTAAATAGCATGTTGTGAAATAAATTCTAGGAAAATTTGGTGATGTTCCTTATGACCAGAGAACCCCTAGGAAAAATAGATTTTGGCTTAGTTCATTCAAAACAACCCTAATTGACTTAAACACCCAAAATAGGTCTTTAATTAATTAGAGTTAACCAGGTATCAAATTGACTTGAAATCAATTCTCCACTAACCTTTAGGATCAGAGGAATCCACCATAAAAATTTGAGGTCAATTGGACTTGGTTAGCCCCACTAATTGGGTTGATTAAGTCACTTAGCCATTTTAAACTTTAAAAATTCATAACTTTTAAAATACTTTTCAAAAATTCACCAAATTGGTTTTGGAGCCTCTCTGATATCAGGGGAACCTAAGAAAATTAAAATTTCAATTTTCTAAAAAAGTTGATTTTTAATAATATTTTAATACTTTTAATAATTAAAAAATAAAAAAAATAATAAAAATCACAAAAATAATAAAATTCACCAAAATGTCACATTTTGAATTTTAATCACTTAGGAGCAAATCCCACATTTTTCCTAGGTCTATTTAGTGAGATATTGAATTTTAAAGCTTTAAGGTAATTTTAAAATTAAAAAAATGTATTTTCTAGCATTTTCACTAAAATAATTATTATAAATCATAGAAAAATCAGAAAATTGCAAAATTTATTTCTCTGGTTTCCTTGATATCAGAGAGATTTTTGAAAAATATAAAATTCATTTTTCAACCTTTATTTTATTTTTAAATTAATTAACACTCCAAAACTCAAAATAATTATAATAAAAATAATATAATTCAAAAAATCACCAAAATTGGTCCAATTGCTTCTCTGGTCATTAGGAATGTCCCCTAATTTTCTTAAGGATAGAAACTTTCCTTTGGTCATGTTATCAAATTTTCCTTGAAAATCTCTATTTTCCACCAAAAATAATTATATAAATAAATTAAATACAGAAAAATCACATTTTCTCCTCTCATGTCTTTATTGACATATGAGTGAAGTCACATAAAAACTTCAAGTTCATTTAAGTTCAATTTAGTGAGTTATGAAATTATTAAGCTTAAGGGGTAAAATGGTAATTAAACTTTTAACCCTTAATTAAAACTTTAGGTTTAATAAAAATTAACAAGTAAAATATTTGATCTTAAACTGATTTGGATGATTGAAATTTAAATAATTAAAGGGTAGAAACTCATTAAACAATTTTTTAAAATGATTAAACTTTAATTAAATAATAGATTAAATTTGGAAGAATAATAAAATTGGAATTATTAAAATAAGGGATATTTTTAGGAAGAGATTTATTCTTTAATTTAAAAATCCCTAAACTAATTATATCATTAATACTCAATTTTTAATTAAAATGATAACTCAAATTCAAAATATTAAAAGACTTAATCATTAAACTAAAATTAAATTATTAAACTCTTTCAAAAATTTCAATTAAAATTAAAGATAAAACTAAATTAAAAATTAAATTAAATTAAGTAAATTAAATTGGATTAAATTAAATTAAATTAAAATTAAATTAAATCAATTAAATTAAATTAAATTAAATTAAATTAAATTAAATTAAATTAAATTAAATTTAAATTAAATTAAATTAAATTAAACAATTAAATTGAATTAAATTAAATAATTAAATTAAATTAAATCAAATCAAATTAATTAAACATCAAATCAAATTAAATTAAATTAAGTTAAATTAAAACCAAATTAAATTAAATTAAATTAAATATAACATCACACTAAGACATAAAGGAAATTAAATATAAAACAACTTGAACAACTATTCCAAATTTAAACCCTTTAACTTAAATCAAATCATTTGAATACTAATTTACCCTTGAAAGCTTTGATTATTATAACTCCTAAATGAAACATTAAATGAAGTGCTACTTCACTCATAAGATATTCAAATGTCTTAATTCACTGAGCAAGTTAACAAAACTTGAAAACCTCGGACGATTGATTCATTTATATAATTAAATTCATTTGGACTTAAAACAATCCTAGAAATATTGAAAAGATGTTTAAGATTCTTCTTAAGCACTTCCTCAATATGATAGGATATTTATAAGAACAATTGGATTTAATTGTCCTTTGATGATGAAAATCGTCTTGAAACAAAAACACGAAAGAACCTAGACGTCATAGGAGATGACTAGGCTATAGGATTAGGAATTTGGTAGAAAACCATAACCTTTCCCTAGCTTTACCTAGGAACTTGTTTAAATATTCTAATTGTGTTTTAAGTGCAGCTTGGGATGACGGGAAGACCCTCCAGAGTACGCTTTTATTTTATTACGATTTACTTTCTTGCAATTTACTTCCTACGATTTACTTTATTGCGGATGCACTTTACTTTTCTTGCATGATAAAACAACTGTTGCATGAAAACCCACACCTTTAGGATAGTCCCTAAAACTGAAACCAAAACTAAGTTAAAAGTCATTGCAAGATAAAATTCACCGCCACAACATTTCAAAATATAAAACAACTCAAAATTTAATCACAAACGAGAACACAAAACTACAATTGCAACTAAATTAAAACGTCTTGTTGGATGATCGGGAATACCTCGGATGATGTAACCTACGTGTTGCTAACGGGATTTCCCACGGTCTAAATGAAAGTGTGGAACTCATTCGGTTGAGTTTGGCAAATTCATGCGGACTAAGTGAATCCGATAAAAATAATGATGCCGGAAGGATGGAACCGTGGGATCTTAACCGGTGTCGTTATAATCAACTTTAAGATTTGTTTTAATCAAAGTACAAAACACTCGGAAATTAAGACTTCTCTAAACCAAAACACTTTTCTCATCTCCTGATTTATGATTTCTAAAACTAAAACCTCTGCACGACAACAAGGAGCTTGGAGCATGGTGGGCGGCACGGCCATCGTCGTCGACAGAACTTGAACCTACTTCGACAAAACCTTCTTAGAATTAAACAACCAAGCCATAGGACTTCGAGGTAGCTTGCACAGTGCAACATAAATCCTCAACCTCTTCGTTAGGCATTTGCATTGCAAATTAAGCCCTAACCGGTCTTAGGATTCCGAGGTAGTCGTCCGATACGACAATAAACCCTCACATCTTCTAGAGCTATTTGTTTGATTTTATCATACAAATATAAGCCCTAATTAATTAAAATTGGCAAGATTGAAATACTAAATAAACATTAGGATTTTCCTAAATTCAAGCGAAACAATAGGATAGTCGGGAAATTACCGAAGTTCGCTTCGAATCTGTGATTTCTCCTACCTTTCTTCCTTTGGATTCCCAAAACAAAATGTTCCAAATTTGATCCATTCCCTATTGAAATTCCAAAATTCAATCCCTTGAAAACTTAAACTTTGAAATTCTTGAGAGCAAAATTTTTGGTTATTAATCGAGAGTTTTCTTAGGTGATTCCCGTCACTTAAGATGTAATTAACTATAGGGGCTTGCCCTTATAGGGAATTTTAAAGAACCCAGGTAATATAAACCCTGTTTAATACTTTCATATTAAGCGAGGGAATTTGTCGGCTTATAAAATTGGTTCGCGAGACCAAACGGATGTCACAAAACTTCTAGTTTATTTGATCGAGCCCCACCCTCGACAGTGTGTCTATCTTTAGGGATAGATACACGGTTTGTGGTGCGGTGCTCGTTGTATATAAACTATTTGGGATGTGAGATCGGTTTAATCTCATATCTTAAAACTTTGAAATTTAAAATTATTTTCGAAGTCAAATACTACTTTCTAAATTATATATATATTTAAATCAAATTTAAAATTTAAATTCGCCGACAACTTCTGTTAGGCGACCCCCTTTTAAAATACAACACAACCTAAAAATAGTGCCGACACCATTTAAGGAGGTCATACACAATCTCTTAGAAATTTCAATGTCGATATGTCAGCTTTGGAATAGGAATGCGTATGAGACTTATATCCTATCTAAAGAAAGATTGTTAAAGGAAAGCCGATGTCCGATGGTCTTACTATCCAATAGCGAAAAAGTGAGTAGAGGACATCTTCCATTTAAGGAGGTCTTACAGCTATATCATAGAAATGTCGATGTCAAAATGTTAATTTTAGAATAGGAATGTGTATGAGACTTATATCCTATCTAAAGAAAGTTTGCTTAAAGGAAAGCCGATGTAATGATGGTACATCCAAATGAGCCGAGAAAGAGAATAGATGTCATTTTCGATTTATGGAGGTCTTATACTTATATCACTAGAAATGTCGATGTAAAAATGTCTATTTTGGAATAGGAATGCGTATGAGACTTATATCCTTTCCAATGAAAGATTTCTAAAGGAAAGCCAATGTCATGATGGTCTTACATCAAGTAGCGAGAAAGAGAGTAGACGCCGTCTTCCATTTAAGGAGGTCTTACACTACCTCTTAGAAATTTCAATTTCGTTTTCTATTGTCTTGGTTGTTTGTTTCCTAGTTTACAAAACAAGTCATTCATTTTTGTTTATATCGCATCTTTTTCAAATACTTCCCATTGATTGGGTGTATTATGTCTTCTTGATAGTCTACCACCTGACAGGATTTCCCCAAATGTGTCTTCTTAACAAGCATATGGGCCCTCCCATGAGGATAGGTGTTTGAAGTACTAAATCTAAATCCCTGATCTGAGTGTCCTAGGGTGAACCA
>JAKZJZ010001254.1:0-29708 GCA_022702705.1 Papilionanthe hookeriana x Papilionanthe teres
CTCCAGAGGTGAAAGAAAAGACCAGTTTGGGTGAAGACATTGTCTCCTATCATTGGAAGAATTTCTGGAAGTCAGTGACGTCCCTTACTTTGCAGTTTCAACGAAAGTACTCAAGTTAACTTGCTTTGTACTGGGCATCCTTTAAGCATGTGAATTTTTTTTGTGTTTCTTTTTTTTATTATTATTGTCGTATACTTGTTGTGTCTTGAGAAGTTTTATTTTGGTTTGAAATTTTCACAAAATTTTTTTTTTATTTATGGTTTATTAGAAGGTTGTTAGATGGAAGTTTCAGTTTGACCTGTTTGCAAAAAGTCAAACAAAAAGAGAAGTGGAGTGTCGGACCTGGTCCGAGATTTAGAGGAGGTTGAATTCACATTGAAATCACATCAACAGATCATTCCAATTCTAACGCACCTATTGGGGGTCTACTTCGCCTCTATGGGGAGGTGGGAGATTCTGGAACCTCTCTGTTTTGGGATGTCTAAACTGTGGCTCCAAAATACAAAAAGGAGTTGACTATACTCGCTCAAGACAGAAATGAGCGAGCTATGCCAACGGAAGAATGGTAGCCTGGTCCACTAGGGACATGGACTCACTACCGATTTATGAAAGCAAAACTATCTAATCAAAATGGAGAGAGAAACTGTTCCCCAGCGGAGTCGCCAGAAGTTGTCGGCGAATTTTTACGTTATGTGTTGTATTTTGAAAAAGGGTCGCCTAACAGAAATTGTCGGTGAATTTTAGGTTTTAAATTTAATTTAAATATATATATAGTTTAAGAAAGTAGCATTTGATTTTGAAAATAATTTTTAAATTCGAAGATTTTAAGATATGAAATCAAACCGATCTCACATCCCAAATAGTTTATATAAACGAGCACCGCATCACAAACCGTGTATCTATCTCGAAGAATAGACACACTGCTTGATGATGGGGCTCGATTAAATAAACTAGGAGATTTGTGACATCCGTTTGGTTTGCGAACCAATTTTATAAGCCGACAAGTTCCCTTGTTTAATATAAAGAAATTAAACAGGGTTTATATTACCTGGGTTCTTAAAGTTCCCTATAAGGGCAGAGCCCATATAGTTAATTACATCTTAAATGACGGGAATCATTTAAGAAAACTCTCGATAATGATTAGTGGTTTTGCTCTCGAGAATTTGAAGTTTAAGGTTTTCAAAGGCTTGAATTTTGGAATTTCGATAGGAAATGGATCAAATTTAGGACAATTTATTTTGGGAATTCAAGGGAAGAGAAGTAGGAGAAGCTGAGGATCCAAGAAGAATTCTTGGCAACTTCCCAAACTATCCTATTGTTTGGCTTCAATTTGAGGATTTATTTAATAATGCAATCCTGCCAATTTTAATTAATTAGGACTTATATTTGTATGACATGATCATACAAATAACCTGAAAGATATGAGGGTTTATGTCGTATCAAACGACTACCTCGGAGTCCTAAGACTGGTTAGGGCTTAATTTACATGACATGATCATGCAAATCCCTAACGAAGAGTTGAGGATTTATGTTGCACTAGGCAAACTACCTCGAAATCCTATGGCTTTGTTATTTAATTCTACGAAAGTTTTGCTGAAGTAGATCCAAGTTTTACTGATGACGATGGTCGTGCTACCCACTATGCTCCAAGCTCCTTGTTGTTGCAGAGGTTTAGTTTTAGAAGTCATAAATCGGGAGATGAGAGAAGTGTTTTGGTTTAGAGAAAAATCTTAAAATCCAAGTGTTTTTAATATTTTAATTAGAACAAATCTTAAAGTTATTTAAACAGAACCGATTAAGATCCCACGGTTCCGTCATCCCAGCACCTTTATTTTCATTGAATTCACTTAGTCCAGATGAATTTGCTAAACTCAACTGAATGAGTTCCACACTTTCATTTAGACCAGTGGGAAATCCCGTTAGCAACACGTGGGTTACATCATCAGAGGTATTCCCGATCATTCAATGAGACGTTTTAATTTAGTTGTAATTGTAGTTTTGTTGTTCGTTTGTGATTAACTTTTGAGTTGTTTTATATTTTGGAATGTTGTGGCGGTGAATTTTATCTTGCAATGACTTTTAATTTAGTTTTGGTTTCGGTTCGGGGACTATCCTAAAAGTTTTGGTTTTCATGCAACGGTCTTGTTTATCATGCAAGAAAAGTAAAGAACGAGTGCATGTAAGTAAATTGCGATAAAAAAGCGTACTGGAGGGTCTTCCCGTCATCCCAAGCTACACTTAAAACACATGTTAAGGCATTTAAATATTTATAACAAGTACCTAGGTAAAGCTAAGAGAAGGGTTTTGGTTGTCTACCAAATTCCTTATCCTATTGCTAGTCATCTCCTATGACGTTTAGGTTCTTGGTTTGATTTAAGTATGATTTTCTTCATCAAAGAACAATTAAAGTCAGTTGTTCTTCTAAAACATCCCGTCATATTGAGGAAGTGCTTAGGACGAGTCCTAAAGATCTTTTCAATATTTCCGGGATTGTTTTTGAGTCCAAGTAAATTTAGTTGCACAGGTGAATTAATCATCAAGGAGTTTAGTTAAACTTTGTCTCTTGCTCAGTAAATGATCGCTGAAAAATTTATTAAGAAATTCATACCTATTTTTGATGAAATTGCAGTTTAAAGAAGGGTATTTTCTTTATTAATTTTGAATTTGAGAATTTTAAGATATGAAATCGAGCAGATCTCGCATCTAGAATAGTTTATATAAACGAGCGCCGCACCATGACCTAGTGTATACATCCTGAAGAATAGACACACTTTGCTTGATAATGGGGCTCGATTAAATAAACTAGAAGGTTTGTGACATCCGTTTGGTGCAGCGAACCAATTTTATAAGCCGACAAATTCCATGCTTAATATGAAACTATTAAACGGGGTTTATATTACACAGGTTCTTAAAGTTCCACTATAAGGGCGAAGCCCTATAGTTAATTACATCTTAAGTGACGGGAATCACCTGAAAACTCTCGATAATAATCAATAATACGCTCTCGAAGAATTTGAAAGTTTAAGTTTTCGAGGGTTGAATTTTGGAATTTCGATAGGGAATGGATCGAATTTGGAACATTTTTATTTTGGGAATTGAAAGGAAGAAAAGTAGGAGAGATCACGGATTCGAAGCGGACTTCGGTAATCTCCAGATTATCTCATTGTTTGGCTTGAATTTAGGAAAGTCCTAATGTTTATTTATTGTTTTAATCTTGCCGATTTTAGTTAATTAGGGCTTATATTTATATGATAGAATCATACGAATAGCTCTAGAAGATATGAGGGTTTATGTCGTATCGGACGGCTACCTCGGAATCTAAGACCGGTTAGGGCTTAATTTGCGATACTGAAATGCTACAACGAAGAGTTGAGGATTTATGTTGCACTAAGCGAGCTACCTCGAAGTCTATGGCTTGGTTATTTAATTCTAAGAATGGTTTTGCTGATGTAGATTTCGATTTCTTGTGACGATGGCACGTCTTGCTCACCATGCTCCAGACTCCTTGTTGTTGCGAGAGGTTTAGTTTTAGAAATCATAAATCGGGAGGTGAGAGAAGTGTTTCGGTTTAGAGAAGTCTTAATTTCCGAGTGTTTTTTATGTTTTAATTAAAACAGATCTTAAAGTTGATTAAGCAGAACCGATTAAGATCCCGCGGTTCACGTCATCCCATGCAGATTATTTTCATCGAATTCACTTAGTCGAGATGAATTTGCTAAACTCGACTAAATGAGTTCCGCACTTTCATTTAGACCGTGGGAAATCCAGTTAGCAACACGTGGGTTACATCATCAGAGGTATTCCCGATCATTCGATAGAGACGTTTTAATTTAGTTGTAGTTGTAGTTTTGTGTTCGTTTGTGATTAAATTTTGAGTTGTCTTATATTTTGAAATGTTGTGGAGGTGAATTTTATCTTGTAGTGTCTTTTAATTTAGTTTTGGGTTTCGGTTTTGGTTTACAGTCCTAAAGGTGTCGGTTTTCATGCTAGCATTGTTTATCGTACGAGAAAAGTAAAGTACGGTGCATGTAAGTAAATTGCGATAAAGTAAATTGCGATAAAGTAAAAGCGTACTGGAGGGTCTTCCAGTCATTCAATGCACTTAAAATACGGTTAGAATATTTAAGCGAGTTCTTAGGTAAAGTAAGGAAAAGGTTTATGGTTTTCTACAAGTTCTAAATCACTATGGTTAGTTGTTTCTATGACGTCCAGGTTCTTTGTGTTTTTGGTTTGAAGACGATTTTCTTCATCGAAGAACGATTAAGTTGATTGTTCTTGTAAATATCTTATCATATTGAGGAAGTGCTTAAGAAGAATCTTAAACATCTTTTCGATATTTCTAGGATTGTTTTAAGTCGAAATGAATTTAATTGTGTAAATGAATCAATCGTCAGGGGTTTTGAGTTTTGTTTACTTGCTCGGTGAGCTAGGATGTTTGAATATCCTATAAGTGAAGTATCAGCTTCATTTGATGTTATTTAGGAGTTATGATAACTAAGGCTCTAAGAGCGAAATGATATTTAATGATTTGTGATTAAATTTAAGTTGAATTAATGATTTAAGTTTGGAATAGTGTTGAGTTATTTTAGATTTATTTCTTCGTGTCTTAAGTGAGGTTATTTAATTTAACTTAATTTAATTTAATTTAATTTATTTTAATTTAATTTATTTAATTTAATTTGATTTGATTTAATTTAATTTCTTAATTTAATTTAATTTAATTTTAATTTAATTTAATTTTTAATTTAATTTAATTTAATTTAATTTAATTTAATTTAATTTAATTTAATTTAATTTAATTTAATTTTATATTTTATTTATTTATTTAATTTAATGTATTTAATTCATTTAATTTAATTTAATTTGTTTATTTAATTTAACTTAATTTTAATTTAATTTAATGCAACTTTTAATCTTAATTTAATTTAATTTAATTGAGATTTTTTTGAAAGAGTTTAATGATTTAATTTAATTTAATGATTAAGTCTTTTAATATTTTAAATTTGAGTTATCACTTTAATTAAGAGTTGAGTATTAATGAGATGATTAATTTAGGGATTTTTAAATTAAAGAATAAATCTCTTCCTAATAATATCCCTATTTTAATAATTCGAAATTTATTATTCTTCGAATTCGATTAATTATTTAATTAAGGTTTAATTATTTTAAATTGCTTAATGGATTTCTATCCTTTAATTATTTAATTTCAATCATCCAAATCAGATTAGGATCAAATATTTTACTTGTTAATTTTTATGAGACCTAAAGTTTTAATTAAGAGTTAAAATTTTAATTACAATTTTGCCCTTTAAGCACTAATAATTTCATAACTCACTAAGTTGAACTCAAATGAACTTGAAATTTTTATGAGACTTCACTCATATGTCAATAAAGACATGAGAGGAGAAAATGTGATTTTTCTGCATTTAATTTATTTATATAATTATTTTTAGTAGAAAATAGAGATTTTCAAGGAAAATTCAATGACATGACCAAGGGAAAGTTTCTGTCCTTAAGAAAATTAGGGGACATTCCTAATGACCAGAGGACCACTTGGACCAAATTTTGTAATTTTTTGAATTATATTTTATTTATTAGAATTATTTTAAGTTCTGGAGTATTAATTAATTTAAAAATAAAATAAATGTTGAAAAATAAATTTTATAATTTTTAAAATTCTCTCTGATGTCAAGGATTCCAGAGAACCAAACTTTGCAATTTTCTGATTTTTCTTTGATTTATTATAATTATTTTGGTGAAAATGCTAGAAAATACATTTTTTTTAATTTTAAAATTACCTAGAGCTTTAAAAATTAATATCTCACTAAATAGACCTAGGAAAAATATGGGACTTGTTCCTAAGTGATTAAAATTCAAAATATGACATTTTGGTGAATTTTATTATTTTTGTGATTTTTATTATTTTTTAATTATTAAAAATATTAAAATAATATTAAAAATCAACTTTTTTAGAAAATTGAAATTTTAATTTTCCTGAACTCCACTGATATCAGAGAGACTCCAAAACCAATTTGGTGAATTTTTGAAAGATATTTTGAAAGTTATGAATTTTTAAAGTTTAAAATGGCTAAGTGGCTTAATCGACCCGATTAGTGGGGCTAACCAAGTCAATTGACCTCAAATTTTTATGGTGGGTTCCTCTGATCCTAAAGGTCAGTGGAGAATTGATTTCAAGTCAATTTGATCTATGGTTAACTCTAATTAATTAGAAACTTATTTTAGGTGTTTAAGCGATTAGGGTTAATCTAAGTGAATTAACTCGAATCCTATTTTTCCTAGGGTCCTACTGGTCATATGGAACATCACCAAATTTTCCTAGAATTTATTTCACAACATGCTAATTTTTGAAATTAAAATACTTAAAACAACAACATGCATTTGAAAAATCAATAACTTTTCACGAGAGATGGCCTCGACCTTGGAAAATTCGGGGAATGTTCCCGAGTTCGGGAAGCTTAACACCCATGGTCTCATGCCATGGTGAATTGTATACATGCATGAAGAATTAAAACAATGCGGGGAGTAAATAATTAATTAAAAATAAAATACTTGATGAAATTAAATGATTTCTTTCCACATTATTCTCCTCGTTCCTTTGACGAGAGGGGTATTTTTATTTTATTTTTATGATTTTCCTACACAAAGATATGAATTTTCAAAGTTACGGGAATTAAATAAATAGAAAATACCTATTTTTCTATTTATCCGCGCGGCGCCGCGTCGACCTCGGCGACTCCGAAATGCCGCGTGGCGCGCTCCGTTCGACGCCGCCATGCGAGTCGGCGGCCGGGCCCGCGGTTCTCGTCGCGTCTCTGGTCCAGACGCCGTCCCGGCCGTCCGTCCGCGCGTGTATTAAATGGACGGCATCCGTTCATCGTCCCCAGTGTCCTCGCTGAGAGCGAGTCCGCACTAAATCCTTAAGATCTCGCTCGATACTCGACGGATTTTTATGTTCTTATGCTCTATGGATTCGTCTTGAAGAGACGAACACATCCATACGGTTATCATGCATTGAAATTAAGGCATTTGAAATGGAGAATCTCCGGAAGCTCGGGATGAAGAATTAATTCATACCTTAGCGCTACGAGAGGTGAAGCCTCGATCGAGAGATGCTTGGCGCGTTCGTTGGAGGCTGCGGGAGGCTAGGGATGAAGCACTGGGGATGTGGTGAATTGCTGAGGTGTGATTTCCGACCACGGCTGATCACAACCTTTGGAGTACGGAACAAGCTGGGTGACACGGAGATGGGGCTTTTGTTGGTGGACACCTTCCCTTGATACAGTGCGAGGTGTAGGACCCGATCGATTTGGGGATTGGTCCAATGTGGGAAGTGTCTGGTTTTGGGCTTGGATTTCGACTACGGAAGTGAGCTCGCGAGAGAGGAAATGGCGGGGGGATCTCCGTGGGGATCGAGTGCTCGTGTATGAGGAGGGGTACGGAACAATTTTGGCGAGTTTTGGCGAGGTTTGTGCGACTCTCCTCTCATGGCCGAGAGGGGTGGTGTTTAAATAGGCGATGTTGGAGGGCCTCCCGGGGGAGTTAGGGGCTAGGATCGTTGCTCGTAGCGAGTGAAGAACAGTGCACGATGGCTGCTGGGCATGGGGCGGCTCGGCGGTGAGAATTCCAAGCTTGGATTGACTTGGACCTCTCGGCCATGGAGTTTTCGGCGGCGGGTGGGTGGCGGCGAGCGGGGTCACCCTCGGGGTCGAGTGGGTCGAGGGCGGGTGTTTGTGCGAGCGAGTGGCAAATGCCGAGTGTAAAGAGCTTGGATTGAAATGGAATGGGGGGAAGACCATTTTGGATCTAAATGGGTCAACTCGCCCATTTGGGCTTGAGTGCACCCCTCGAGGTGGCTTTGGGTCTTGTGGGGGATCGAAAGGGATCGAGTTGGTTTGGCATGGAGAAGTCTCCAGTCCAAATATATTTGGATTAAATTTAGGTTTAGGTGAATCATGATTAAAGGCTAATGAGCTTTAGGGATTAAGGAAAGGGGCCCTCCTTCTACTTGATATGGTATGGTGACATGTAAAGAGGCTCTCATGGCTTGCATGTGGCTCGTACATGGCTTCGTGGCTCACCTTTGGCTTGGGGAAAGCTTGGTCGATTTCATGAAAATGGGTTTTAAGAATTTTTGGTAATTTGGTGTAAAATTTGGATGGTTTGTCATATGGCTTTGTTTAGAAAGATTTGATTGCTGATTTAAGACTTAGGAATGATTTTAATTAAGTGAGGATGAGATGAGATTGTAATGTGGGCTTTAGGATGGGCTTTTAAAATGGTTTAGGAAAGTGGGCTTTTGAATTTTAAAATGGATTTTGGGATGAAATTTTGGTAAAGGCTTGGGCCGAATAAATGTTGGGTTTAGTTTAGAGATGTGTCATGAGTGGTTTGAAACAAATTTGAAGTGATTTGGGTTTGAATTGGTTTGAATTTGGGTTTAATTGGTAAGTGGGCTAAAGTGGACCAAAATGGGCTACCATGGGCCAAGTTGGGCTAGAATTGAAGTTGATGTGAAATTAATGTTGGGAAATGTTTATGGGAGTGTTTCAAAGAGGTTTTGGCTTTGGTTGGGTTTTGATTTTGGGGTTTGGGCTCATTTGGGCTAGGTTTGGGTTTAGGTCGAAATGGGCCTTTTTGATTTTGGGTTGAATTTGAGTGGGGTTTGGGTCTAAATTTTGGGCAAATCATGCTTAGTGTTTTGTTTATGGGGATGTAAAGGAAGGTTTAGAAAAGATTTGGGGTTAATTGGAGTTGAATTGGGTGAGTTTGGGTTAGGTTTGGGTCATGGGTCCGAATTGGGCTTTAAGGCGAAAAGTGAAATTGGACCCAAATTTCAATCAAATTAAGCTTGGCTTTGGTCTAGATTGGTGTTTGGGATGTTGAATTGCAGTTTAGAATCGAATTGGATCAGAATTTGGGTCGATTGGGTAGGTTAGGTTTGACATTGGGTTTACTTTGGGTTAAAATGGGTCGAATTGGGGGTTTTGATAAAAGTGGGGTAAATTGACAAAATTGGCCCATGGTGTAGTTGAACAAAATGAAATTGGGAATATTTGGGATTTTCTGGAATTTTATGGGAATTTTCTGAATTTTTGGATTTTTGGGTCGAAAGGGGTATTTTGGGTATTTGGAAGGTATTGGGAGGGTATTCTTGGAATTTTTGGTATTTTTGGCTAGGAATGGTCAATTTGAGTAATGTGGAAATGTTTAGGAATGGTTTTGAGGAATTTTGGGTAATTTGGAAATTTTTGAGAAATTTGGGTAGTTTCGAGGGCATTTGGTAGGGTTGGTGGGTGTAGGGTCTGGGGGTCGAAAATTGAAAATTTGGAAAATTGAAGATTGGGTGGATGTAAGTGAAATGAAATCATTTTTGTTGAGCCATGAAGCCGTATCAAGCCATATGAGCCATGAAGGGACTCATTTGAGGCATTCACGTGTGTTGTTCTAACCTGCTTGCGAGGGCTTAGGGGTCGAGGACCATCCATGTGAATCACCTACATGAGTCGGGAGAGTCGAGTCAGGTATGGGTGTGTTTTTGGGAGGTGTGTGAAAGTGTAGTGCATAGGTGTAGTGTATGTGTAAGTCGGCCCTTCACCGAGACCGGGGCCCCTGAGGGCGGTCTCAGGCCGAAAGTCTATAGGAACTCATCCTTTAAACTTCCGCATTTGATTTCGACCCTACAGGTGATTAGGGGTCTATAGTCGAGTTTGTGGAGTTTGCGGGGAGTTAAGAAGTGGTTTGAATTTCTAAAAGGTGGGTCCCGATTCTAGTCCTGTAAGATAGTCGAAGGAAAAGCTGAAGTAGATCTGAAATACTTAAAGAGAAGAAGAAGACCTCATCGAAAATGAGGTCGACAAATGGACCCGATAGGTGTGGTGGTGACGGAGCACACGCACGTATTGGTGTTGGCCGAAGCGATCGACAAAACCGACACGAGATGTCCGAGTAACAAACTTAGGACGAAGTAGAAGGGTTTCCGTGGGGAGTGTCGAGTATATCTCTGGGACTGGAGATTCTTGAACTCTCGGCAGGGAAAGGAAAAGGAGGTGAATCCCGAATCGCATGATGCAGGAGAATTTCGATTTAGATTTTATTTTGTTTCATGTTCGAGTTATGATGTGTGAGTTTAGATTTCGATTTGGAGTTTCGATTTAGATTGAAGTTTGTCGAGATTAATTTGAAGGGATTTGATTTGAAATGAAATTTGGAATTTTGAAGTTTTAGATGTAACATCTTCGACCCGAAAGAAGATCGAATCGATTGGATTGAGTCATTGCGATGAGGAAAGACCTCGGAATAATGCGGTATTGGATGTGAAATCCGTAACCTCGAGAGTTTGATTTGATGTATTTCGGTGCGATAGGAAAAGAAATCCTAAAGCGGTGCGGTCTTGGATGTAAAATCCTCGACCTCGGGAGTTTGAATTTGATGTATTTCGGTGCGGTAGGAAAAGAATCCTAAAGCGGTGCGAGTCTCGGATGTAAAATCCTCGACCCGAAAGTTCGGATTGATGTATTTCGGTGCGGTAGGAAGAGAATCCTAAAGCGGTGCGGTCTCGGATGTAAAATCCTCGACCCGAAAGTTTGATTTGATGTATTTCGGTGCGATAGGAAGAGAAATCCTAAAGCGGTGCGGTCTTGGATGTAAAATCCTCGACCTCGGGAGTTTGAATTTGATGTATTTCGGTGCGGTAGGAAGAAAATCCTAGAAGCGGTGCGGTCTCGGATGTAAAATCCTCGACCGAAAGTTTGGATTGATGTATTTCGGTGCGGTAGGAAGAGAATCTAAAGCGGTGCGGTCTTGGATGTAAAATCCTCGACCCAAAAGTTTGATTTGATGTATTTCGGTGCGATAGGAAGAGAAATCCTAAAGCGGTGCGGTCTTGGATGTAAAATCCTCGACCCGAAAGTTTGAATTTGATGTATTTCGGTGCGGTAGGAAGAGAATCCTAGAGCGGTGCGGTCTTGGATGTAAAATCCTCGACCCGAAAGTTTGAATTGATGTATTTCGGTGCGGTAGGAAGAGAATCCTAAAGCGGTGCGGTCTTGGATGTAAAATCCTCGACCGAAAGTTTGAATTTGATGTATTTCGGTGCGGTAGGAAGAGAATCCTAAAGCGGTGCGGTCTTGGATGTAAAATCCTCGACCCGAAAGTTTGATTTGATGTATTTCGGTGCGGTAGGAAGAGAATCCTAAAGCGGTGCGGTCTTGGATGTAAAATCCTCGACCCCGAGAGTTTGAATTTGATGTATTTCGGTGCGGTAGGAAGAGAATCCTAAAGCGGTGCGGTCTTGGATGTAAAATCCTCGACCCAAAAGTTTGAATTTGATGTATTTCGGTGCGGTAGGAAGAGAATCCTAAGCGGTGCGGTCTTGGATGTAAAATCCTCGACCCCGAAAGTTTGAATTTGATGTATTTCGGTGCGGTAGGAAGAGAATCCTAAAGCGGTGCGGTCTTGGATGTAAAATCCTCGACCCGAAGTTTGAATTTGATGTATTTCGGTGCGATAGGAAGAGAATCCTAAGCGGTGCGGTCTTGGATGTAAAATCCTCGACGAAAGTTTGAATTTTGATGTGAGGTTTGATGTGAGATACTGGAAAGATCGAATTTGAGATTTGAAATTTGACATGATGAGTTTGAACTCGGTTGAAATTTGATTTAAGATTTGATTTGAAATTTGGAAGATGAAATTTGAAGTTTGATCGAGATTGGATTCGAAATTTGATTGAGAATTTGATTTAACATTCTTGTTGATTTTGTTTATCCTTTAATGATTCAAATTTTATTTTGTTGTTTGTTTAATGTTCATGTGAATTTGGTGTTTGTCATTTTTTTTTAGATCCTCTTTTTTTTTAACGAAAGTTTTCTTTTATCTTTTTTTATTTCTTTTACGTTTCTTTGTTCGAAGTTCATTTAACTTTAATGGCGTTTCCCGATCAATTTGCACAAAAGAGGTGAAGGCCGAAAATGTGACATGGTCACTTTCATTCCAGATCATGTAGAAGATACATCATACATCTTGATGCGGAATATATTTCATACAATCCATGTAGACTCAAAACGAGTTGTGTATGATCTTTGTTGATCCATCTAAAGAAGCATCATCGAAAGTCCATGTACGAATAGTAAGATACATAGTCGATAACATCACCTTCCAAGCCATCCTTGGCGAGGATGCCGTATGGATGTACATTGGAGGTGTGATATTTTCCATGTAACTCGCGGCTACGTAAGGCGGAGGCTCTCTAGCTCGGGTACAGTGGAAATGGTAAGGTATCTTTACGTCGTCCATCCTCACGAACGTGGCTGAGATCCTCTTTCTTGGTACTCACGGTATGCTGATGCTTGGCGATATACTGCTCAGTTACCCTTCGGTATCATGACGGAACCTACCGGTAGTGGTATCTTCAGCGGCCCTCGGAACTCACACAGGCCGTATCACGGAGGTCGGATCCGAACATGATGTTGCACTCGCTCGGGAAAGAGGCGTGCGAAAGGCTGACAAAATCATGGTGATCGATGTGTGGGGGTATACGGTCACCTTGTTTGTAGATGTTGATGATGCGGCTATTGGGTATGCGGTCTGCGGCGGTACCCTCCATGTTATCAATCTCTTTACCATTCTCTTGATGTTAATGGCATCGGGTCCACTTGCCATGACGGAGTATTCCGGCGGGTTTCCCTTCTGTCTTCGGCGAAGTTGTAACGACATCCGCATTGTATTGTGATTCTTCCTTTCCACAGCATCCATCTCCGGGGCTACGAGTATGTGTTTTCCCTTAGGCGGCACGCTCGGCCCGGTCTTTTCGAATCCGGATGCGATCCACGATTTCTTCTTGCTCATACTGCGAGAATACGTCGTATGTAATTCGAGGCCCTCGGTATATTGATTCTTACGCATCAATCCTTTCAAAGTATTGAGTTTTCTTTTCGACATTTTGCATTCTCTCGGCTCGTATTCGGAATGATGCGCAGATGGCGAGGCCTGTGTGACGTATTGTGGGATATAAGGTTCGATCCCTTCGCGTTCTCTGCATACCTCGGCTCCTCGGGGATGATGTACGTCGGGACATCCCCGGGGTTGCTGCACGACAAGGTCGTACATCAGCGGGTGGTTCATCCGGTGGCGTAGTAGCCTTCTTTCTTCGAGTCTTTGTGTGATTTCTGCGGTTCTTTCTGTCATCTAGGAGGTGGCCTCCTTTCTTACGGTTCTGGTGAGCCGGTGTCCTTGAAGTGTATGCCTCGACATTAGCAAGCTGCCTCGTCGTCGTTGATCCGCGGCTAGTTTCGTCAACATCTTACGGATACGGCGATTCTTATTTCTTCGTTGCGTTGCTTTGTGAGGTAGCTCTCCGAACCTCTTGAATCTCTGTGGGCGCGGCGGCACCAAGCTGCCCTCTGCTGTAGCGACTACGGACTTCATTTTCTTATCTTCTTCGATATTTGTCTTTCTTCTCTTCTTCTTTGGATTGGTGGCTTGGGCCACCACTTTCATCCTTTGTATGTCAGGGCCGGTTCTTCTCGGTCAGCCGGGACCCGGTCACTTTCCTCGTGCTTGTAGGCTGCTGGTGCGAAATGCGAGTCGATCTCGATTATCGCTCCATCTTTCACCCTCTTTTCATCGAGTGCGAGAGCTTACGCCATTCTTAAAGTTCAAGACCAACCGCCGCTCGACATTTCCTAGCGAAAAGACAAGGAAAAGGATCGGAGGTGCATCTTAAGAACAAGAACATCGAAAATGTTTATTAAAGACATCTTGTTTTATTATTATTTTTATATTTTCAAACTTAACGGGAATGAAGTGGGATAAGATCGGGTAAGAGATTTTGATTTGGAAAAGAAAACGAGGAAAATTTTATTATCGGGATTTTATTTATTTTAGCACATTTTTGTTATTTTTGGGTTCGGACCCGGTCATAAGTAATCACTTCGCCGTGCTTCTAGGGATGGAAAGTTCATTCCTTCGAAACATCGGGTAGCGTAATACTTTTTAAGTATCGTCCGTTGATCGGAAGCATATGTCGTTCTCCTTGGCAATTCACTGGTGAGTAGGAACCTCACGAGTATACGCTTGACCACGAAACGGTCCTTCCAGTGGGTTCGAATTTTCCTCCTTATCTTGCGGTGTGCGAGATAGGTCTTTTGAGAACGAGAGCCAAATCACCGGCTTTGAAGGTTCTCGGGCGGACCGGTTTATCATGAGCTTGAACCATCTTAGCTTGGTATAATTCTAAATTGCATTGTTGCGCACAGTCTTTTCCCTTCCGGGCTTTCTAATTCTTCGAGTCGTAATTTGGCGTTCTCTTACATTTGTGATTTTATTTGCGAAGTTCACGATTACGAGTGAAGGAGGCTGAACCTCCAAAGGTAGCTCTTGCCTCGGACCCATACACCGGAGCGTAAGGTGTAGCTTGCGTAGGAGTTCGAAGGTTGTCCGGTAGGCCCATAAGGCTTCTAACAACTTCTCGTGCCAATTTCTCTTATTGTCGTCTAAAGTCTTCTTTAAAATTTGAACGAGGTTTTATTAAAAGCCTCGGCGGGCGGATTTGCTCTTGGGTAGTAAATTGTTGAGTATCGCCGGTCGATTCAGGTGTCTCTGACAAAATTATTGATTTGTGTGCTTCGAATGCTGACCGTTATACGAGATGATCTGCGCGGCACCCAGAAACGGTAGACAACTTGGTTCTTGAAAAATTGTAGCACGTGATGTGCTTTCACTTCTCTGAGTGGAGCGCCTCTCGCCTTGGAAAAGTGATCTGTAGGCTGCAAGAATGAAGCGATGTCCTTTTGACGACGGCGGTTCATTGGACCCACTATATCAGGTGCCCCGACATTCGAATGGCCGCGTCTGATTGTCGGATGTAGCACATTTGGAGGTTGGTGTAGAACCACTCCGTGCACTTGGCATTGGTGACGGCTCTTGGCGATTTTCATGCGGTCGGTCATCATCGAGGGCCGGTAGTACCCTAGTCTTTTAATTTTCATTTTCATCTTTGGACCGGTAGTGAGCGCCACGGAGTCTGAATGCACCTCTTTAACGATTTCACGGGCTTCGGACCCGCTTAGGCACCTTAGCCGCATTTGATCGAAAGACCTTACGTATAATGTGTTGTTTATTAATGCGTAGGACGAGTTCTTTTCTTGATGCGATGGGCTAACGACCTATCCTCCGGTAGTTTCCTTTGTTTGTAGGTAATCCATCGATGGTTGTCGCCCGATCTTACGTGTTTTACTATCACTTTATGCATGGCTGATCCTTTTTCCTTATCGATTTGTGTATCGTGTCGATGTCGAGTTCGTGATAGGACTCGGCGTCAGTGAGGCCGAGCACTTCCACTTGATTCATCTTGCAAACGGGCAAATTCTTTTGCGAGGCGAGCTAGCGCATCCGCTAGAGCGTTTTCTTTTACAGGAATTTTGTAGATTGTCACATTCGGAATGCATTCAGCAATTTGTATGGCATCTTGGAAGTATTGCTCGAGTCTTGGTTTTAAAATTACTGTATTGTCCGGCGATACTGTTGAATGATTAACTGTGAATCTCAGTAGATGTTGATGTACGGTTATCCCCGATTTGAATGGTTAATTCCGGTCTGTTATGAGGGCTTCGTATTCCGCTTCGTTGTTTGTACACGGCTCATGTCAGTGGTAGGAGTATCTTAACATCCCCGCTCCAGGTGTTATAAAGATTAGCTCGATTCACTGCATGCAAGGACACTTATCACTTGCGATTCTTCGTCTTTGTCTTGTGAAGATGCTCGCGTCGAAATATAATTCCCAACGTCGATCATCGAGGTCTTCTAGATTCATTATTTGTTCATCGCGGCGAGATCGTCATTGAGAGCGAGATCTGCCGAGCAAAGGGTGTCTTGCAGAGAAGTCTGCTAGGGCTTGTCCCTTTACGGCACGAAGAGGCACGAAAGTTATATCGAATTGCAATAATATCATTGATCAATACGGCAAGTACGCCGGGAAGCGTTGGACGAGTCATCGAAGTATTGCGATGGATTAAACTTCGAGATCGAGTTGACCTTATGAGAAGCATGTAATGCACGAGCTTTTGAGCGGCGAAGATCGGGGCCAAACAATGCTTTTCGATTGCGGGATACCTTATTTCCGTCGGCGATGAACGACGGCTTAAGTAATAAAGAGCATTTTCTTTACCCTCATCGTTGACTCGAGGCTAACGGGGCTCAGAGAGAGTCGTCTAAGCCGCGGTATAAAGTATCAGCGATGCACTGAGGCTGAGACTGCTAAGACGGGAGGTGTCATTAAATATTGTTTAATGTCCTCGAAGGCCCTACGGCATTTCTCTTCCCAAATAAATTTGGCGTCCTTTTTAGCCAGTGCGAGAAAGGTGACACCTACTGACGGAGTTTGAGATAAAGCGTCGAAGATATGCCGGCTTCCCTTGAAAAGATCGTAGTTGTTTTAAGGTTTTGGGAGGCGGCATTTCTAAGATGGCTTTAATCTTTTCCGGATCGATTTCGATTCCACGATGTCGGACAACGAATCTAAGAATTTCCGGAGGTGACGCCGAAGGCGCATTTAAGGGATTCATCTTAAGGTTAAATTGCCTTAATCGTTCGAAAACAATTCTCGAATCATACAAGTGGTTGTCCTTTACTTTGCTTTTGATGACCACATCGTCCACGTAGCATTCGACTTGATTGTGGATGAGATCATCAAAAATTCTTGTCATTGCTCTTTGGTAGGTTGCTCTGCGTTCTTCGATCCGAATGGCATCACTTGTGTAGCAATATACTCCGATCGGCGTTCTGAATCTTTGTAAGCTTTTCATCTTACGGAGCCATTTTTATTTGGTTGTATCATGAAGATCCATCCATGAATGAGAATATTTCGTGTGTTGAAGCGATGTCGATCATTAATTCAGGATCGGTAGAGGAAATTCATCTTTTGGACATGCTTTGTTTAAATCTACGAAATCCGCACAAATTCGATACGACCATTCTTCTTCTTAGTTGGTACCACGTTGGCTAACCAAGTCGGGTATTGTTCTTCACGGACAAATTTAGCGTCTATTAACTTTTTAACTTCGAGCTATGACTTGTTGTTCGATTTCTAGACGCATTCTTCAGGACCTTGTCGGCTGGAACGAAGTAGGGTCCACTCCTAGCTTATGGATTGCGACCTGCGGAGCTAAACACTGGCATCTCATCGTAGCTCCGAAGCAAAACGGTCTTTGAATTCCATTAATAACTTGATTATTTCTTTGGAGTCTTCTTTATTGAGTAAAGAGCTAACAAAGGTAGGTCTAGGCTCTTCGCTAGTACCTAAGTTAACTTCATTAACTCATCTATTGTAGATTTGATTTCTTCTTCGAATTCGGTGGAGCGTCTCCGATTTGTAAATCTTCGAGTTCGTCGTAGTTTCCATGCGGTTTTCATTAGATTCGCGGTGACAGCCAAGCAAAATTCGGTATCATCAGCTGATCTGCGTACGAATCCGAGACCATGTTTTGAGTTGGGTGGACGACGGAGTTATTCCATAAATTTTGAAAACGTTGTGATTGACCTTTTGTCGCACTTGTCGAGGTAAGAAACCACGTTGAATTAAATTTTGAACACGGGGAGAGTACCACTCGAAAGGCGATTCCATTAATTCGATGAAGTAGCATCTTGAGTTGTACATTATTTTCGAGTTTTGGAGGAAGAAGCACCACGGTAGAATTTGATTGGTTTTGCACCACCGCTACGTATCTCTTTGACCTCCATACCCTCGATCTTATTAGAATGGATCGGGGTCAGGGTCATAGTATGTACATAGTGGTTAATCTTCTCGTACATCGATTTATATTCTTCGTCTCTTTCATCTTCGATAGGGATTTTGAATTGCGGCTTCTTTCGACTTATTGTCGTTGCTTCTTGTTTGATTTCTCTTTCTTCTTCGGAACTATCTTCCCGATCGACATTGATGGTTGGTTTCCTCACGATCCGATTGTCCTAATGTCTCTACCGCGACCTCGTCCCCGGCCTCGACCTCGGATGCGAGTCGTGGAGAAACCTTCACCATCTCGCCGTAAGGGAGTGGTGAGTGAGCTTGTTGGACTAGAACTTCGGGTTCTTCGTTGTCCCGGAACTTTCTTTGCTTCATTTGTTATAGTATCTGCGGAGAAGATCGTTTTCTTCGGCGGTGCATAATAAGTTGCATCCTCGTGGATTCCAATTTCATGTACGGAGAATGGTTGTAAGTCACCTTTGATGCACTTGTTCCCCTCCATCGTAGTATTTGATGCAACGATGTAGAGATGATGGTACCATCCTTTTTTCATGTATCCATGGTCGGCCCAGGTAGAGCGTTGAACGATGTTTCGAATCGAATTATGTGAAATTTCGCGGTTGTCTTTGCTAAGTCACCGGTCTTCATCGGTAGCGTTATTGAGCCGAGGGCTCTTTCTCCTTTACGGTTGAATCCTCTTAATAACATTTTGTACGCCTCGAGCTCGCGGGCATCGATTTCCAAGTATGCTTTAGCGTTCGAAGATTCATTATATTGATTGATGCTCCTGGATCCACCAATACTGCGGAGAGTGTAAATTTTCCGATTGTAAGCCGAAATGTACTGACGGTCGGTTGTGATCTGTTGTTCCAAGTAGTAGGTCGTCGTCCGTGAAGGTAACACCTCGTTGTTCCTTTAACGAGCAAACCTCATCTAAGGACTCTCCGGCCATTTGAGCTAAGCAGATTTCTGGATCAAGTAAGGCCTTGATCAGAGCTTCTCTCATCTCCTTTGATAAGATGAGAGCGTCGTAGATGCTCAGTTTGGCTGGTAGTTTCCTAAGATGGGCTAGCACGTTGTAGTCCACTTTGTTTTCATGTGTCTCTGCTTCTTCTCGAATGGGTATTTCTTTGCATAGGGGTTGGTTCTTCTGAGCGAGCCACCTGCTTTCCTTTGTCTTTTGGACCCATCCTCGGAGGTAGAACTTTTCCACTCCTTAAGTTGACTTACGTAATTTCCTGCGAATCTATTGTTGAGCTTGCGGTGTCTCTTCTTGAATCGGAATGACGGGCTCTTCGGATTAGCTTCGAGTACGAAGGCTCTAACTCTATCGTAATTGGAGCTCCTCGAAACTCGCGAGATAGGTTCGTTGCTTGTTGAACTCTCGTAGCCTCCTTGATGGATGTCTTCTTCGTTATTTTGCTTGTCGAGATCGTGTATGATTTGAGAATTGTCGTTGGTATCGAAATCGATATCCGGATTATGCGTTAGTTACGTAATCGTTAGAAACGAGTCAACACGTGGCACGCCATCACCCTTATCATTATACGAGTCCGCAAAGTGAGCGAGATAATCGTACGAGTCGAGGTTCGAGGGATTTCTCCCGAATCGGGCACACGACTATCCAGGATAAGCGGCCCTGATTAGCCTTAGGTGCCTCGGTCTTCTCTTCTTCGTCGAATTTTCTTCTTTTCTTCGATCGATGCTCTGTTGAGGTGGTTCTTCTATGCGCGAGTGATAGTACGGGAAACTAACGGGTTCGGGACTACGAATTGAAGCTCGCCTTAGAAAGCTGGTGCGAGATCTTTTGTCTAAAATCTTTTCGAAGACCTCGTCCGAGCGGTAGTCCATGCATCGTCTGGTCGTATAGCGGATACATCGGAGATGATGGGATCGGTCGAGATAACATTGGCGGAACCTCTTGCTTCTGGGGTTCGTAGCCATGCTCTTCGGGATCGTTATATTCCCTTCAGGAGGATTGTCAAATTGAGCTTGACTTTGAAGGTAATGCAAATCTTCTAATTTTGTGTCGAAAGCATCACGGTGGTAAGGGCGGAAGTTGGGATCACCCTTCTTGTTGACTATCCTGCGGTCTTTTAGGCTGCAGCATGGGAAATGCAGGTCTTCAATGAAATTGCGGAACATTTTCGGCTTGCTTCATTCTTGAACGGATGTTCTGCGATGCAACAGCTCTCTTAATGTACGTTGCGGGACGAGGTGGTTGTTCATATTACGGAGATGGTGATAATTTGGGCCCCGGGCTTCTTCCGTCAGTCTACGTTGTGGTTGTTCGTGGCCAGTTACGGTGGTATTTGCATCGGTTGCTTACCTTTGTCGGCTAACGCAACGATCCGGATTTCTTTTCGAAAAGATCTTTCTGAGGCTGTTTATCATCTTGGAGTCAGAAACTTAATTTCGCCCCGCCTCTTCTTGCCAGCTTCGGCCTTATGCTGTAGAAAGTGTGTGGTGATCCTTGAGTATGGAACATGGATGCTTTGTAAATCCGGCTAAATGTTCTTGCGGTTGTGGTTCACACTTCACCTTTAAGTTCTCATCAGATGTATAATCCTAGTTTCATTTGACACGGCTACCACCATCGTCACATAGTGATGTCGGTGCCGAGCCTAGAGCGAATCGCTTGATGAAGAGGTTCTAGCTGCGAATGTCTTCTGCAGGCAGTTGGTAGTCACCACATAGAGTGAGCGGGTCTGTGGTGTGAGCTGAGTAGTACCAGCTCCCGCCGGCATTGCTGTTTCTTGGCACGTGTGCCCATGTATCGAAGAGTTCCGAGTTGTGAGTCTTAAGCAGAACAATGTGACCTTTCAGGGTATTGGACATTGATTCTTGGAGATGGGATCTGCCGTCAGGATGGATATCAGCTCTTTGATTGTCTGGGCTTCTGCTTTCTTCCATTCCATGAAGTTCTTAGAGTATCCTTTTCGGATACGTACTCTGTGTTGTATCCTTTGGTGATCGTCAGAACAAATGGACGTAATCTCCTTTCTCAAGTCTCTGATGTGAATGACTCCAGGGTGTTTCCACTTTGTAGGTTGTCTTGACCTCACGGAGAGTGGCCATTCCTGACCATCCTAACCAATCCTTTCATGCATTGGTGATGTGTGATCTTCTCTTGAAGGTACATCCCAGTGGGTTCATTCCTCTCTTTTCACACGGTGCAGGGGAACACCTTCTCTTCGTAGATGGAAACTCGTCATTCTGTATGTTGATTCTCGTGTTATTATAAATTCGATCAGATCAATCTGAATATAGAACTTTTCTTCTCTTTCTTTTGCCGAGCGCGTCGGATATCAGTTCTGAAGCACTGTGGCATCTTCTAACGGAGACTTCTGTGTGTCTTTTCTGAGTTTGTCGTCCGATGGCTAGCAGGATCCCGCACCTAGGTCCATGGTAGCGGTAGCACTTCTTGGTTGATCTGGCATGGGCTTTCTTTCTCGAAAATTTCTTTGTTGTTCTCATTTTGCCAGAGTGGTGAGACCCTTGTTATCCTTGTGGGAAAGTTAGGACAGATGGTCACATTGACAGAATCTTTAAATTGGTATCTCACTGTCTCAATCTGAGGATGACCATGGGCGTTGTATGTCTGTACCTGTTGGCTTTGTCATGATGGTGAGTTCTACTGGAATGAGCAGTTTGTGCTTCCCTTCTGTCATTGGTCGATGGAAGTAGTTTGTCAACTATTGTTAGCTTTTATAGAGTTTGTGATGAAGGCCAGCAGTAGTAGTTAGTTCTTTTCTTGTTTATCTGGTTGTAATATCCGTTATTGATAGTTGGCAGTAGATTGCAGAATATTTTCTTCATCTTCTGGCGGAGGGGATAGGCTTTGCTTCACTCCAAAGAGTGGTATGTATTGAGGCGTGGTATGTATGTCAGCGGTTAATTTCCTCACAGGAAGCCATTTAGTGGCCTTTGGCTTCTTCCGCGATCTTGTTGTTTCTTCTCTGGGTCTTTGTTAGTGACGGGTGCAGGCCCAGGACCCGATCTCGACGGGGAAGGTCTTACGGGAAGATGCGGCACCTCCGCGTCTTGGTCATGTATTCTGATTCTTTCCCTTTTGATTTGGCGTCGAGGAGGCCAGTGCGAAACAAGCCAGGCAGTGCGGGGAGATGAATAACGGTCATACATGGATATCGGTACTCCTCTTGGTGGGGATCTTTGAGAGGAGAGGGAATTCTTGGGTTGACTGGTTGAACTCGAAAGCGGTGGCTCTTCGGTTGGAATGCCTGCTCATTAGATGCGAAAAGGGAGACGTCGGTGACCTTGGTCGATATTTTAAATCTTGTCCAAATCGGACTAGTTCCATTGTCGAACAACTCATCTACATGCCGACCGAGCGAGTCCGGTCCATTGGTGAAGGAGAAAATCGATTTAGGGCACCACGTTTGAGGTGGGTGGTTGTCGGTAGAAACTGTCTTCTTTTTCTTTGGGGCAAAAGAAAGGAAATGAAAAGTCGAACTCATTTCATGTGTTATTATTTATAAAAAGATCACTTATTAAAAGTTTGTTTATTTCGGAAACCGAGGTGATGAAGGTATGAGAAGGTAAGGAATGAATGCAGTTGGAAAGAGAGTCTTAAAGCAGGGGCTTAACTTGACTAGAGAAGGATCACTCTGTGCTGCCTGTGGGGGTCGACGCTGAAATGAGGTAAAGGTCTGGAGCCTCTCTGTTTGTGGTGTATGAGTGGCTCATCCAGAGAATGTTGGTTATACTTGTTCGAGAGGTAGAAATGAGACAGCAAGTCTTCAAGCGGAAAGAAGGAGTGGATTTGACCCGCGAGGATATGGATACACTACCGATTTTTGAAAAGCGGGAATTGTTTTGATTAGAGATGGAGAGAGAACTTGTCCCAGCAGCGGAAGTATGACGCAGTGTGTCGGCATATTTTTAGGTTATGAATGGTGTATTTTGTAAAAGGAAGTCGCCTACTGAAGATTGTCGGCGAATTTTAAATTTCGAATTTAATATAGATATAATGTAGAAAGTAGTATTTGATTTTGAAAATAATTTTGAATTTGAAAATTTTAAGATATGAAATCGGCAAAGATCTCGCATCTCGAGTAGTTTATATAAACGAGCGCGCGCACCACTAATAGTGTATGCTATCTAGAAGAATAGACACGCTTTGCTTGATAATGGGGCTGAATTAAATAAGCTAGAAGGGTTTGTGACATCCGTTTGATGCTGCGAACCAATTTTATAAGCTGAAACAATTCCACTGTCTAATATGAAGCTAATTAAGCAGGGGTTTATGTGCCCTAGGTTCTTAAAAGTTCCACATAAGGGGCGAGCCACTATAGTTAGTTACATCTTAAGTAGATGGGAATCACCTGAAAACTCTCGATAATAATCGATAATGTACGCTCTCGAGAATTTGAAAGTTTAAGTTTTCGAGGGTTGAATTTTGGAATTTCGATAGGAATGGATCGAATTTGGAACATTTTATTTTGGGAATTCGAAAGGAAGAAAAGTAGGAGAAATCACGGATTCGAAGCGGACTTCGGTAATCTCCCGATTATCTATTGTTTGGCTTGAATTTAGGAAAGTCCTAATGTTTATTTAATGTTTTAATCTTGCCGATTTTAATTAATTAGGGCTTATATTTATATGATAGAATCATACTGAATAGCCTCAGAAGATATGAGGTTTATGTCGTATCGGACGGCTACCTCGGAATCTAAGGCCGGTTAGGGCTTAATTTGCATATGCAAATGCCTAACGAAGAGTTGAGGATTTATGTTGCACTAAGCGAACTACCTCGAAGTCACATGGCTTGGTTATTTAATTCTAAGAAAGTTTTCTTGATGTAGATTTGGGTTTCTTGCGACGACGATGGTCCGTCTTTGCTCACCATGCTCCGAGCTCCTTGTTGTTGCGAGGTTTAGTTTTAGAAATCATAAATCGGGGAGATGAGAGAAGTGTTTTGGTTTAGAGAAGTCTTAATTTCCAAGTGTTTTTTATGTTTTAATTAAAACGAATCTTAAAGTTGATTATAACGACACCGGTTAAGATCTCACGGTTCTGTCATCCGGCACCGTTATTTTCATCGGATTCACTTAGTCCAGATGAATTTGCTAAACTCGACTAAATGAGTTCCACACTTTCATTTAGACCGTGGGAAATCCCGTTAGCAACACGTGGGTTACATCATCTGAGGTATTCCAGATCATTCGACGAGACGTTTTAATTTAGTTGTAGTTGTAGTTTTGTTATTGTTTGTGATTAAATTTTGAGTTGTCTTATATTTTGAAATGTTGTGGAGGTGAATTTTATCTTGTAGTGTCTTTTAATTTAGTTATTGGGTTTTCGGTTTTGGTTTACGTCCTAAAGGTGTAGGTTTTCATGCAAGCATTGTTTATCATGCGAGAAAAGTAAAGTACGGTGCGATGTAAGTAAATTGCGATAAAGTAAATTGCAATAAAGTAAAAGCGTACTGGAGGGTCTTCCCGTCATTCAATTTTGCACTTAAAATACTGATTAGAATATTTAAGCGAAGTTCCTAGGTAAAGCCAGAGGGAAAGGTTTATGGTTTTACAGATTCACTAATCATATATGCTGAGTTGTTTCTTATGGCGATCCAGGTTCTATGTGTTTTTGGTTTGAAGGCGATTTTCTTCATCGAAGAACAATTAAGTTGATTGTTCTTGTAAATATCCTATACATATTGAGGAAGTGCTTAAGAAGAATCTTTAAACATCTTTTGATATTTCTAGGATTGTTTTAAGTCACGAATGAATTTAATTGTGTAAATGATCAGCCCGATCATCCGAGGTTTTCGAGTTTTGTTAAACTTACTTTCCGGTGAAGCCAGGTATGTTGTGAATGTCACTGTTATAAGTGAAGTAGCGTTTCCGTTTGATGTTCTATTTAGGAGTTATGATAGCTGCAGGCTCCTTAAAGAGGCAAATGATATTTAATGATTTGTGATTAAATTTGAGTTCGAATTAATGATTTAAGTTTGGAATAGTGTTCGAAGTTATTTTGAGATTTGTTGTAACCGTGCTTAAGTGAGGTTATTTAATTTAAGCAATTTAATTTAATTTAATTTATTTTAATTTCATTTATTTAATTTAATTTGATTTGATTTAATTTAATTTCTTAATTTAATTTAATTTAATTTTAATTTAATTTAATTTTTAATTTAATTTAATTTAGTTTTTTTAATTTAATTTAATTTAATTTAATTTAATTTAATTTAATTTAATTTGAATTTTATTTATTTTAATTTAATGTGTTTAATTCATTTAATTTAATTTAATTTGTTTATTTAATTTAACTTAATTTTAATTGAATTTAATGCAACTTTTAATCTTAGTTGTTAGTTTTAATTGAGATTTTTTTTTTTTCTGGTTTAATGATTTAATTTTATTTAATGATTCGTCTTTTAATATTTTAAATTTGAGTTATCGTTTTAATTAAGAGTTGGTATTAATGAGATGATTAATTTAGGGATTTTTAAATTAAAGAATAAATCTCTTCCTAATAATATCCATATTTTTATAATTCCGATTTTATTATTCTTGAGGTAAATTATCATTATTTAATTAGGTTTAATCATTTTAAATTGCTTAATGGATTTACACATCTTCATTATTTAATTTCAATCATCCAAATCAGATTAGGATCAAATATTTTACTTGTTAATTTTTATTAAACCTAAAGTTTTAATTAAAGTTAAAATTTTAATTACCATTTTGCCCTTTAAGCTAATAATTTCATAACTCACTAAATTGAACTCAAATGAACTTGAAATTTTTATAGCATTCACTCATGTGTCGATAAAGACATGAGAGGAGAAAATGTGATTTTTCTGTATTTAATTTATTTATATAATTATTTTTAGTAGAAAATAGAAGATTTCGAGGAAAATTTAATAACATGACAAAGGGAAAGTTTCGTCTTAAGAAAATTAGGGGACATTCATAATGACCGGAGGACCACTTTGGACGGAATTTTTGTAATTTTTTGAATTATATTTTATTTATTAGAATTATTTTAAGTTCTGGAGGTATTAATTAATTTAAAAATAAAATAAATGTTGAAAAATGAATTTTATAATTTTTAAAATTCTCTCTGATATCAAGGATTCCAGAAGAACCAAACTTTACAATTTTCTGATTTTTCTTTGATTTATTATAATTATTTTGGTGAAAATGCTAGAAAATACATTTTTTAATTTTAAAATTACCCTAGAGCTTTAAAAATTAATATCTCACTAAATAGACCTAAGAAAAATATGGGACTTGTTCCTAAGTGATTAAAATTCAAAATATGACATTTTGGTGAATTTTATTATTTTTGTGATTTTTATTATTTTTTAATTATTAAAAATATTAAAATAATATTAAAAATCAACTTTTTTAGAAAATTGAAATTTTAATTTTCTTAAATTCCCCTGATATCGAGAGAGACTCCAAAACCAATTTGGTGAATTTTTGAAAGATATTTTTGAAAGTTATGAATTTTTAAAGTTTAAAATGGCTAAGTGGCTTAATCGACCCGATTAGTGGGGCTAACGAAGTCGATTGACCTCGAAATTTTTATGGTGGGTTCCTACGATCCTAAAGGTCGAGTGGAGAATTGATTTGAAGTCAATTTGATCTATGGTTAACTCAATTAATTAGAGACTCATTTTGGGTGTTTAAGCGGATTAGGGTTAATCTGAAGTGAGTTAACTCGAATCCTATTTCTCGCTAGAGTTCTACGGTCGTAAGGAACATCACCAAATTTTCCTAGAATTTATTTCACAACATCTTAATTTATTGGAATTAAAATACTCAAATGTAGTGACATGACATTGAAAAATCAATAACTCTTCGCGAGGGATGGCCTCGACCTTGGAAAATTCGGGGAATGTTACTAAGTTCGGAGGCTTAAAAGCACATGGTCTCATGCCATGGTGAATTGTATACATGCATGGAGAATTAAAATGATACGGGGAGTAAATAAATTAATTAAAAATAAAATACTAGATGAAATTAGTAATGTTTCTTTTCCAGCATTGTTCTCCTCTTTGTTCATGCGAAGCGAAGAGGGTATTTTATATTTATTTTTACGATTTTCCATACTACCAAGATATGCATTTTTTCGAAGTGCAGGGAATTAAATAAATAGAAAATACCCTATTTTTCTGTTATCACGCGGCAATAGCGTCGACCTCGGCTAGAAATGCGGCGATGGTGACGCTCCCGTCGGCAGCCGCCCAGCCGAGTCGGCGGCCGGGCCGCGGTTCTCGTCTCGTCTCACAGTCCCGGCAATACGGCGAGCGCGTCCGTCAGCGCGTGTATTAAATGGACGGCATCGGGTCATCGTCCGAGTGTCCTCTTGAGAGCCGTCCACACTAAATCCTTAAGATCTCGCATCGTCTTTCAGCTGATTTTTTTTATGTTCTTATATACATGGATTCGTCTTGGAGAGACGAACGCATCTATACGGTTATCATGCATTGAAATTAAGGCATTTGAAATGGAGAAGTCTCGAGCTCGGGATGAAGAATTAGTCATACCTTAGCTCCCCGAGAGGTGAAGCCTCGAGTCGGAGATGCTTGGCACGTTCGTTGGAGGCTGCCGGGGAGGTAGGGATGAAGCACGGGGATGTGGTGAATTGCACAGGTGTGATTTCCACAGAAAGGCGAGTCACAACCTTTGGAGTGGAACCGTGAGTGACTGGAGATGGGGCTTTTCTTTATTGAACACCTTCCTTGACTGTAGTGCGAGGGTGTAGGACCAATCCCGTTGGGGATTGGTTCCGCGTGGGAAGTGTCACTGGTTTTTGTTGGTTACGGCTGCGAAATTGAGCTCGCGAGAGGAAATGGCGAGGGGTCTCGGCGGGATCGTCTTCTTGTGTATGAGGAGGGGTACGGAACAATTTTATGAGAGTTTTGGCAAGGTTTGTGCGACTCTCCTCTCATGGCCGAGAGGGGGTGGTGTTTAAATAGGCATGGTGGAGAACTCTGGCGGAAGTTAGGGGCGGGGAATCAGTGCCTTTCATGTGAAGTGAAGAGCGCCGTGCCATGTGACTGGGCACTGGGGCGCTCGGCGGGTGAGAATTCTGACTTGGATTGACTTGGACACTCTCGGCATGGAGTTTCCCGTGGCTGGGGTGTTGGCCATGTGGAGTCGCCTCGAGTCGAGTGGAGTGGTACAGGTGTTTGTGCAAACGGTGGCAAATGCAAGTGTAAACTTGGATTGAAATGGAATGGGGGGAAGACCATTTTGGATCTAAATGGAGTCAACTCACGGTGGGCTTGATGCACCTCGAGAGTGGCACAGGTGTGAGATCGAAAGGGATCGAGTGGTTTGGCATGGAGAAGTCTCCATCAGTATTGAGATTAAATTTAGGTTTAGGTGAATCATGATTAAGGCTAATAGGCTTTGAGATTAAGGAAAGGGCCTCCTTCTGTATTATGGTATGGTGGAGTGTCCAGGCTCTGCTCAGCTCGCATGTAGCTCGTAAATGAAACCTTGGCTCACTTTTGGCTTGAGAAGGCTTAGGTAGATTTCATGAAAATGGGTTTTAAGAATTTTTGGTAATTTGGTGTAAAATTTGGATGGTTTGTCATATGGCTTTGTTTAGAAAAGATTTGATTCTTGATTTAAGACTTAGGAATGATTTTAATTAAGTGAGGATGAGATGAGATTGTAATGTGGGCTTTAGGATGGGCTTTTTAAATGGTTTAGGAAAGTGGGCTTTTGAATTTTAAAATGGATTTTGGGATAAAATTTTGGTAAAGGCTTGGGCAAATAAATGTTGGAGTTTAGTTTAGAGATGTGTCATGAGTGGTTTGAAACAATTTGAAGTGATTTGGGTTTGAATTGGTTTCGAATTTGGGTTTAATTGGTAAGTGGGCTAAAGTGGACCAAATGGGCTATGGGCAGTTGGGCTAGAATTGAAGTTGATGTGAAATTAATGTTGGGAAATGTTTATGGGAGTGTTTTGAAGAGGTTTTGGCTTTGGTTGGGTTTTGATTTTGGGGTTTGGGCTCATTTGGGCTAGGTTTGGGTTTAGGTCAAATGGGCCTTTTTGATTTTGGGTTGAATTTGAGTGGGGTTTGGGTCTAAATTTTGGGCAAATCATCTTTAGTGTTTTGTTTATGGGGATGTGAGAAGGTTTGAAAAAGATTTGGGGTTAATTGGAGTTGAATTGGGTGAGTTTGGAGTTGGGTTTGGGTCCTTGGGTCAATTGGGCTTTAAGGCCAAAGTGAGGTGGACTTGAATTTTCAATCAAATTAAGCTTGGCTTTACAGTCTGGGTGGTGTTTGGGATGTTTAATTGCAGTTTAGAATCGAATTGGATCAGAATTTGGGTCGGTGGGTAGGTTAGGTTTGACGTTGGGTTTATGCTGGGTTAAAATGGGTGAGTCAGGAGTTTTGATAAAAGTGGGGTAAATTGACAAAATTGGCCCATGGTGTGAGATTGAACAAAATGAAATTGGGAATATTTGGGATTTTTTACGGAATTTTATGGGAATTTTCTGAATTTTTGGATTTTTGGGTCGAGGGTATTTTGGGTATTTGGAAGGTGGGAGGGTATTCTTGGAATTTTTGGTATTTTTGGCTAGGAATGGTCAATTTGAGTAATGTGGAAATGTTTAGGAATGGTTTTGAGGAATTTTGGGTAATTTGGAAATTTTTGAGAAATTTGGGTAGTTTCGAGGCGTTTGGTAGGGTTGGTGGGTGTAGGGTCTGGGGGTCGAAAATTGAAAGGGGTGGAAAATTGAAGATTAGGTGGATGTAAGTGAAATGAAATCATTTTGTTGAGCCATGGCTTGTCTCAGACGTATGAGCCATGAAGGGACTCGTTTGGGGCATTCGCGCGTGTTGTTCTAACCTGCGCGAGGGCTTAGGGGGTCGGGACCATCCATGTGAATCACCTACATGAGTCGGAGGTCAAGTCGGGTATAGGTGTGTTTTTGGGAGGTGTATGAAAGTGTAGTG
>JAKZJZ010001255.1:0-29698 GCA_022702705.1 Papilionanthe hookeriana x Papilionanthe teres
TAATTGAAGCCAAACTATAGGATAGTTTGGGAAGTTGCCAAGATTCTTCTTGGATCCTCAACTTCTCCTACTTCTCTTCCTTTGGACTCCTGAAAATAACTGTTCCAAATTTGATCCATTTCCTATTGAAATTTCCAAAATCCAATCCTTTGAAAACCTTAAACTTTGAAATTCTTGAGAGCAAAACCACTGATCATTATCGAGAGTTTTCTTAAATGATTCCCGTCATTTAAGATGTAATTAATTATAGGGGCTTGCCCTTATAGGGAACTTTAAGAACCCAGTTAATATAAACCCTGCTTAATTCATTTATATTAAACAGAGGAACTTGTCGGCTTATAAAATTGGTTTGCATACCAAACAGATATCACAAATCTTCTAGTTTATTTAATTGAGCCCCATCGTCGAGCGAGTGTGTCTATTCTTCGGGATAGATACACGGTTTGTGATGCGGTGCTCGTTTTTATAAACTATTTGGGATGTGAGATTGGTTTGATTTTTCATATCTTTAAATTTTCAAACTTAAAATTATTTTCAAAAATTAAATACTACTTTTCAAATTATTTATTTAAATTAAATTAGAAATTTGCCGGGAACTTCTGTAGGAGACCTCCTTTTCAAAATACAACACTCAACCTAAAAATATGCCGACACCCACATTTAAGCCCAAGCCTCACCCAAACCCAATCCAAATCAAAATCCCTAATTTTGCCCTAAACTAGCCACATACCCAAATGTCACGAAATTGAACCTCCTAACCCTAAAATCCCCACTTAATTTCAATCCAAAACACTTAATGACATACCCCTAAACCAATTTGAGCCATCAATTAAATCCTAGCTGAACTCTAGCCTAACCCAAACCCAAGCTAACTCAAATTTCTTACAATTGACCAAATGACCAAATCAAGCCAAATTGATCTCCCAAACCAATTCAAAACCACCCTAATCCTTTTCTAAACACTTCATGACAATCATTTACACCATTTTGCTCAATCATTTGGGTCCAACCCAAGCTCAAACTCAAGTTAGCCCAACCTAAGCCCAAATGACCCAAATCAGACTCATGATCCAATGTGACCAAATCAAGCCAAATGTAACCAAGCCAAGTACACCATAGCCAGCTTGTGGACCCTAGGGACCACCCTAGGTCCACCTAGCCCAACATACAGGAGCCATGGACCAAAGGTCCCCTAATTTAGGGGATTTCATCTCATTTATGGCTAAACAAAAGGAGTTTTTGCCAAAGCTATCTTTAATCCAATTTAATGCCTTGAGTGACTACCCACTGGCTCACCTGACCTCTCGACACCCTACCCTTGCCTGACCTGCCGGCTTAGTCACAGAGCACCTCAAAACTGAGAGCCACCAATCTAAATCCAAACCCAATTGAGCCCACCTGAGGTGTCAAGCCACCATTGCTCACTGGAGCTAATCTGCACTCCACCTAAGCGGCCTAATGCACCCAAGCTAACTCCCTGAGCTTCACTCTAGCCATGTCTATTTAAGCCCCTCCCCTCATGGCCAAAAGAAGAGATACACAATTACCTTGGAGAAACTCTTCCAAATTGCTTCCAGATCTTCCTCCAGCACTCCTAAGCTCAAGCCAACTAACTTCCATCCCTAGCCCCACTGTCTGACTCAATTTTTGAGCCCAAAATTAAGTTGAATCTAGGACATACTTGACCACACCTCCCCACACCATCCCTACACTGAATGAAGAAGAACCCCCATAAAAGTCCTACCACAGAGAACCTCTACCCCATATTTTGATCAACACCTAAAATTGGCCTTAGTCGAATTCAGGTCTAGACACTTCACCACAATAAAGGACTTCATCTGTGAGCTCGTTGGACCTCCCTGAAGCTTCTACAACCATCTGAGTGAGGCCTCCCCTCTCAGACAAAGGTATTGAACTCTCTCCCTCTACCGAGCTTATTTCGATTCTTCATCCATGTTGAGTTGATTTCAGGCTAGGTTAGCCGTATAGATAGTTTCGTCTAGGTCAGATGAGTCCATAGGAAAAAACCCGAAGCAATTTGGTTGAGTATCAAGCGAGATATTAGGTCTAAAGTGTGGATTTTTTATGGGTTAGGTTTGTTGGGACGATGACGCAAAGTTGTTGGATCACGCGTGTATTCAGTGGACGGTTGCGATGGAGTCAGATTAAGCCATGGTACATAAAGTGCCAGCCGAGTCAGTGCAGAGTCAGATCGTGACATCCAATCCCGTGGCGATGCGCAGCGCTTCGATGTGCTTTAGAATTGCGTGGTGCCACGCTTGATAAGTAGAAAAATATGGATTTAATGAATTACTTTAAATGAGTAAACTTTGAAATATCATAACTTGGTGTAGAAAAATTAGAAAACTAAAATAAAAATATTCTCTTTCTCAGTGAACAGAGGAGAACAATGTGGAAATGTTTTCATGTTTTTTATGCATATTTGGTATTTAATTATTGAAATATAATATTTGGTATTTCAATTATCCATTTGTATACATATTTAACCAGGGTATGAAACTTGGGGCTTTTGTTCCCTCTGTCATAAGGGATCTTCCCTGATTTTTCCAAGGTCAGAGGAGATCTCTAACTCTAAACCCTAAAACCTCTATGAAGAGATCTCTATTATTCAAGTTTATTGTGTCTGTTTTAATTTAAAAATTATAAAAATTAAAATATTGATCAGAAAAATATAAGCTAATTTGGTATATTCGCTATGACCAGAGGACCAGAGGAAAAATACAAATTTGGTTCAACTAATTAAAACACACCCTAATTTAAATCAACTCACTAAATCTAAAGAAAAATAAATTGAACAAAATATGAATGTTAATGGCTTGATTTTTATTCTACACTGTGGCTAGGGTCAGAGGAACTCCTATAAAATTTTTGAATTCATTTAAAGTTAATTTGATAACCTAAGTTGATTTTCATAATTAAATAGCATTTTTGGTAATAAAATAATTATAATAAATAAAATATAAATTGAAAAATTATGAAATTGATTTTGGGAGTTCCTTATGACTAGAGGAATTTTATAAAAATAAAATGTTAATTAAAATCAACACTTCATTTTTTACCTTAGTTTTGAATTTTAAATTAACTAAATATTATTAAAATCAATTAAAAGTAATAAAAATCACTAATAATGCATCTTATTATCAAATTTGGTCTCCTAATCATTTGGGAACCATTAAAAATAATTTTCCTAATTTTCTAAATAATAATATTAATTTTTAAAAGGCCAAAATTTGATTTCCTTATTTTCTCATTAAAATAATTCTAATAATTAAAATATAAATCACAATAATCTAAAATTTGTTTTTGGGGTTCCCTAATCTCAAAAGAGATTTATAAAAATTATAAAACTTAATTTTGAATATATATAATATTTAATATTTAATTAATACTACATAACTTAAAATAATTATAATAATTAAAATAAAATTAAAAAAATTATGAAATTTGTTCCAAGTGGTCCACTAGTCTATGTGATCCTCCAATAATTTTCTTAAAAAATAAATATTGTGCTTTGATTAAGTTATAGAATTATCTTTGAATAATCCCTGTTTTTGCATTAAAATAATAATATAAATTAAATTAAAATTGAAAAAAAATCATATTTTCTTCTCCGACGTTTTAATTGATCTATGGGTAGGGTACCACAAAAATTTCAAAGTCATTTGTATTAAATATGATAAATTATGAAGTGTTAGGTCCTTAGGGGTAAAAGTATAATTTTGAAGATTTCGCCTTAATCAATATTTAGGCATTATTAAAGTGGGAAATGGGTAATGAATGATTTTAATTAAAATGATTGAATGATTGTAACATAAAGCGATAAGTGGTAGAAACCATCTCACCTTTGTCCCAAAAAATAAGATAAATTTATAATCTTTTTAATTAATTTAATTTGGAAGATAATGAAAATTAAATGATACTTAAGGTTATGGGTTTGACTTTGGAAGTTAATAATTTACTGATCTAATACCCCAAGTTGGTGTTTAATGATTACTTCAATAATTGATAAAGATAAAAAATCATAAACACATAAATCAATATCTTCTTAAAATTGCAAATATACCCACTAAAGTCTTAAGGGCTTGGTAGTGAGCTAGGTTTAATTAAATCTGATTAATATGGATTAGAGAATATGATAAAAATTAATTATGAACATTACAAGCCCAATTCCAAAAATTAAATTGGTTAAAATATTTGATAAATCAATTTGCCCCTAAAGGCCTTGTCGGCGTTTTTTTAGGTTGTGTGTTTTATTTTGAAAAGGGGGTCGCCTACAGAAATATGTCGGCGTATTTTAAATTTAATTTAAATATATATATGGTTTAGAAAGTACTATTTGATTTTGAAAATAATTTTAAATTTGAAAGTTTTAAGATATGAAATCAAACCGATCTCGCATCTCGAATAGTTTACATAAACGAGCACCGCACCACAAGCTGTGTATCTATCCACGAGGATAGACACACCGCTTGATGGTGGGGCTCGGTTAAATAAACTAGAGGATTTGTGACATCCGTTTGGTCTGCGAACCAATTTTATAAGCCGACAAATTCCACTGCTAATATGAAAACATTAAACAGGGTTTATATTACTCGGGTTCTTAAAGTTCCCTATAAGGGCAAGCCCCATAGTTAATTACATCTTAAGTGACGGGAATCACCTAAGAAAACTCTCGATAATAATCAATAATTCGCTCTCGAGAATTTCAAAGTTTAAGGTTTTCGAAAGGATTGGATTTTGGAATTTCGATAGGGAATGGATCAAATTTGGAACATTTTATTTTGGGAATCCGAGGGGAGAAAAGTAGGAGTAATTACGGATTCGAAGCGAACTTCGGTAATTTCCCGACTATCCTATTGTTTGGCTTGGATTTAGGAAAGTCCTAATGTTTATTTAATGTTCTAATCTTGCCAATTTTAATTAGTTAGGGCTTATATTTATATGATAGAATCATACAAATTGCCTAGAAGATATGAGGGTTTATGTCGTATCGGACGACTACCTCGGAATCCTAAGACCGGTTAGGGCTTAATTTGCAATGCAAATGCCTAACGAAGAGTTGAGGATTTATGTTGCGCTAGGCGAACTACCTCGAAGTCCTATGGCTTTGTTATTTAATTCTAAGAAAGTTTTGTTGATGTAGGTTCGAGTTTCTGCTGACGACGATGGCCGTGCTTGCCCACCATGCTCCGAGCTCCTTGTTGTTGCAGAGGTTTAGTTTTAGAAATCATAAATCGAGAGATGAGAGAAGTGTCTTGGTTTAGAGAAGTCTTAATTTCCACGTGTTTTTTTTGTGTTTTAATTAAAACAGATCTCAAAGTTGATTAAACAGAACCGATTAAGATCCCACGGTTCCGTCATCCCGGCACCGTTATTTTCATCGAATTCACTTAGTCCAGATGAATTTGCTAAACTCAACTAAATGAGTTCCGCACTTTCATTTAGACCATGGGAAATCCCGTTAGCAACACGTGGGTTACATCATCCGAGATATTCCCGATCATTCAATGAGACGTTTTAATTTAGTTGTAGTTGTAGTTTTGTTGTTCTGTTTGTGATTAAATTTTGAGTTGTCTTATATTTTGGAATGTTGTGGAGGTGAATTTTATCTTGTAATGTCTTTTAATTTAGTTATGGGTTTCAGTTTTGGTTTATGTCCTAAAGGTGTCGGTTTTCATGCAACTGTTGTTTATCATGCAAGAAAAATAAAGTGCATTTGCAATAAAATAAAGCTACGATAAAATAAAAGCGTACTCGGAGGGTCTTCCCGTCATTCAAGCTGCACTTAAAACACGGTTAGAATATTTAAGCAAGTTCCTAGGTAAAGCTAAGGGAAAGGTTTTGGTTTTCTACCAAATTCCTAATCCTATAGCTAGTCATTTCTATGACGTCTAGGTTCTCTGTGTTTTTAGTTTGAAGACGATTTTCTTCATCAAAGAACAATTAAGTTCAATTGTTCTTGTAAATATCCTATCATATTGAGTAAGTGCTTAAGAAAAATCTTAAACATCTTTTCAATATTTCTAGGATTGTTTCAAGTCCAAATGAATTTAATTGTGTAAATGAATCAATCGTCCGAGGTTTTCAAGTTTTGTTAACTTGCTCGATTGAACTAGGACATTTGAATGTCCTATAAGTGAAGTAACATTTCATTTTAATGTTCTACTTAGGAGTTATGATAACTAAGGCTCCTAAGGGCAAATGATATTTAATGATTTGTGATCCAAATTTAAGTTCAAATTAATGATTTAAGTTTGGAATAGTGTTCAAGTTATTTTAGATTTATTTCTTCATGTCTTAAGTGAGGTTATTTAATTTAACTTAATTTAATTTAATTTATTTTATTTTAATTTAATTTATTTAATTTAATTTGATTTGATTTAATTTAATTCAATTTAATTTATTTGATTTAATTTCTTAATTTAATTTAATTTAATTTTAGTTTAATTTAATTTAATTTAATTTAATTTATTTAATTTAATTTAATTTATTTAATTTAATTTAATTTAACTTTTAATCTTAATTTAATTTAATTTAATTTTAATTTAATTTACTTAATTTAATTTAATTTTTAATTTAATTTAATTTAATTTTAATTGAAATTTTTTTTGAAAGAGTTTAATGATTTAATTTTAGTTTAATGATTAAGTCTTTTAATATTTTAAATTTGAGTTATCATTTTAATTAAGAGTTGAATATTAATGAGATGATTAATTTAGGGATTTTTTAAATTAAAGGATAAATCTCTTCCTAATAATATCCCTATGTTAATAATTCCAAATTTATTATTCTTCCAAATTCAATTAATTATTTAATTAAAGTTTAATCATTTTAAATTGCTTAATGGGTTTCTACCCTTTAATTATTAAAATTTCAATCATCCAAATCAGATTAGGATCAAATATTTTACTTGTTAATTTTTATTAAACCTAAAGTTTTAATTAAAGGATTAAAATTTTAATTACCATTTTGCCCTTTAAGCCTAATAATTTCATAACTCACTAAATTGAACTCAAATGAACTTGAAATTTTTATGTGACTTCACTTATGTGTCAATGAAGACATGAGAGGAGAAAATGTGATTTTTCTGTATTTAATTTATTTATATAATTATTTTTTGTAGAAAAGAGAAATTTCCAAGGAAAATTCAATAACATGACCAAGGGAAAGTTTCATGTCCTTAAGAAAATTAGGGGACATTCCTAATGACCGGAGGACCACTTGGACCAGATTTTGTAATTTTTTGAATTATATTTTATTTATTAGAATTGTTTTAAATTCTGGAGTATTAATTAATTTAAAAATAAAATAAATGTTGAAAAATAAATTTTATAATTTTTAAAATTCTCTCTGATATCAAGGATTCCAGAGAACCAAACTTTACAATTTTTTGATTTTTCTTTGATTTATTTTAATTATTTTGGTGAAAATGCTAGAAAATACATTTTTTAATTTTAAAATTACCTTTGAGCTTTAAAAATTAATATCTCACTAAATAGACCTAGGAAAAATATGGGACTTGTTCCTAAGTGATTAAAATTCAAAATATGACATTTTGGTGAATTTTATTATTTTTGTGATTTTTATCATTTTTTAATTATTAAAAATATTAAAATAATATTAAAAATCAACTTTTTTAGAAAATTGAAATTTTAATTTTCTTAAACTCCCCTGATATCGGAGAGACTCCAAAACCAATTTGGTGAATTTTTGAAAGATATTTTGAAAGTTATGAATTTTAAAGTTTAAAATGGCTAAGTGGCTTAATTAACTCGATTAGTGGGGCTAACCAAGTCCAATTGACCTCAAATTTTTATGATGGGTTCCTACTGATCCTAAAGGTCAGTGGAGAATTGATTTCAAGTCAATTTGATCTATGGTTAACTCTAATTAATTAGAGACCTATTTTGGGTGTTTAAGCCGATTAGGGTTAAGCTAAGTGAATTAACTCAAATCCTATTTTTCCTAAGGTTCTCTGGTCATAAGGAACATCACCAAATTTTCCTAGAATTTATTTCACAACATGCTAATTTTTGAAATTAAAATACTTAAAACGACAACATGCATTTGAAAAATCAATAACTTTTCACGAGAGATGGCCTCGACCTTGGAAAATTCGGGGAATGTTCCTAAGTTCGGAGGCTTCAAAAGCCCTATGGTCTCATGCCATGGTGAATTGTATACATGCATGGAGAATTAAAACAATGCAGGAAGTAAATAATTAATTAAAAGTAAAATGCTTGGACAAAATTAATTAATTTGTTTTCCACATTATTCTCCTCCGATTCAGCGAGCGAGGGGTATTTTTATTTTATTTTTGTGATTTTTCTACACGAGAGATATGAATTTTCCAAGTTTAGGGAATTAAATAAATAGGAAAATACCCTATTTATCTACTTATCCACGCGGCGCCGCGTCGACCTCGGCGGCTCCGAAACGCCGCGTGGCGCGCTCCCGTTCGACGCCGCCATCCGAGTCGGCAACCCGGGCCCCGCGGTTCTCGTACCGTCTCCCGGTCCGACGCCATCCGAGCCGTCCGTCCGCGCGTGTATTAAATGGACGGCATCCGTTCATCGTCCATGGCCGGTGCGATCCCGTGACCGTCCACACTCCTAACCCTAAGAACTCACTCGATTCTCGATGGATTTTCGTGTTCTTATGCTCCATGGATTCGTCTTGAAGAGACGAACACATCCATACGGTAAACATGCATTGAAATTAAGGCATTTGAAATGGAGAATCTCCGAAGCTCGGGATGAAGAACTAGCTCATACCTTTGCTCGGAGAAGTGAAGCTTCGATCGAGAGTTGTTGCACCTTCGATTGGATCTCGGCAAGCTCCGGATGAAGTCTCCTGGTCCAGTGAATTGTCTAGGTTGAACTTCGACCACGAGTCGATCACAAAGCTTGGAGTCCGGAGCAACTGGGTGGCTCTGGAGATGGGGCTTTTGTTGGTGGACACCTTCCCTTGGTCCGGTGAAGGTGTAGGACTAATCGATTTGGGGATTGGTTCACCGTGGGGAAGTGTCCTGGTTTTGGGTTTGGATTTCGACTGCGAAATTAAGCTCGCAGAGAGGAAATGGCGGGGGATCTCGCCTGGGGATCAAGTGCTTCTGTGTAGGAGGAGGGGTCCGGAACAATTTTGGCGAGTTTTGGCAAGGTTTGTGCAACTCTCTTCTCATGGCCGAGAGGGGGTGGTGTTTAAATAGGCATGGGCTGGAGGCTCTCTCGGGGGTGGCCGAGGGTTGGGATCGGTTGCTTTGGTCATGGGAAGAACGACCATGGTGGCCATTGGGCATGGGGCGGCTCGGCGAGGTGGAATTCCAAAGTTGGCTCACTCCCGAGGTCTCGGGCATGGCGTTTTCCGGCGGCCGGGTGGCCGGCCGGCCGAGCATGGGTCACCCTCGAGGTCGGGTGGGTCGGGGTTGGGTGTTTGTGCAAGCAATTGGCAATGGCGAGTGTAAAGGCTTTGATCCAAAGTAGAATGGGGCATGGCTAGTTTTGGGTCTAAATGGGTCAACTCACCCATTTGGGCTTGGTGCACCCTTCGAGGTGGCCTTGGGTGCTTGTGGGGGATCAAATGGATCAGCTGGTTTGGCATGGAGAAGTCTCCATCCAAATATATTTGGATTAAATTTAGGTTTAGGTGAATCATGATTAAGGCTAATGAGCTTTAGGGATTAAGGAAAGGGGCCCTCCTTCCTACCCGATATGGCATGGTGGAGTGTCCAAGGCTCTCATGGCTCACATGTGGCTCATGCATGGCTTCATGGCTCACTTTTGGCTTGGGGAAAGCTTGGTCGATTTCATGAAAATGGATTTTAGGAATTTTTTGGTAATTTGATGGAAATTTGTATGGAACTTGATTTGGAATGATTTGATGATGGATTTAGGACTTAGGTAATGGCTTTGATTAAGTGGATGGCAAATGGAAATGTCATGTGGGCTTTAGGGTAGATTTTGGGCTCATTGAAATGGTTTTAGATGGGCTTTTAAATGGTTTAGGAAAGTGGGCTTTTGAATTTTAAAATGGATTTTGGGATGAAATTTTGGTAAAGGCTTGGGCCAAATAATTGTTGAGTTTAGTTTAGGGATGTGTCATGAGTGGTTTGAAACAAATTTGAGGTGATTTGGGTTTGAATTGGATTGGATATGGGCTTTTTGGTAAAGAGGCTAAGGTGGGCCAAAATGGGCTAGCATGGGCCAATGTTGGGCTAGGGTTGAAATTGATGTAAAATTAATGTTGGGAAATGTTTATGGGAGTGTTTCAAAGAGGTTTTGGCTTTGGTTGGGTTTTGATTTTGGGATTTGGGCTCATTTGGGCTAGGTTTGGGTTTAGGTCGAAATTGGGCCTTTTAGCTTTGGGTTGAACTTGAGTAGGGTTTGGATCAAAGTTTTGGGCAAATCATGTTAGTGTTTTGTTTATGGGGATGTTAAGAAAGGTTTAGAAAAGATTTGGGGTTAATTGGAGTTGAATTGGGTGAGTTTGGGTTAGGTTTGGGTCATGGGTCCAAATTGGGCTTTAAGGCCAAAAGTGAAATTGGACCCAAATTTCAATCAAATTAAGCTTGGCTTTGGTCTAGATTGGTGTTTGGGATGTTGAATTGCAGTTTAGAATCGAATTGGATCAGAATTTGGGTCGATTGGGTAGGTTAGGTTTGACATTGGGTTTACTTTGGGTTAAAATGGGTTAAATTGGGGGTTTTGATAAAAGTGGGGTAAATTGACAAAATTGGCCCATGGTGTAGTTGAACAAAATGAAATTGGGAATATTTGGGATTTTCTGGAATTTTATGGGAATTTTCTGAATTTTTGGATTTTTGGGTCAAAAAGGGGTATTTTGGGTATTTGGAAGGTATTGGGAGGGTATTCTTGGAATTTTTGGTATTTTTGGCTAGGAATGGTCAATTTGAGTAATGTGGAAATGTTTAGGAATGGTTTTGAGGAATTTTGGGTAATTTGGAAATTTTTGAGAAATTTGGGTAGTTTCGAGGGCATTTGGTAGGGTTGGTGGGTGTAGGGTCACGGGGGTCAAAAATTGAAAATTTGGAAAATTGAAGATTGGGTGGATGTAAGTGAAATGAAATCATTTTTGTTGAGCTATGAAGCCATATCAAGCCCATATGAGCCATGAAGGGACTCATTTGAGGCATTCACCATGTTGTTCCTAACCCTCTTAGCCAAGGGCTTAGGGGTCAAGGACCATCCATGTGAATCACCTACATGAGTCAGGAGGTCAAGTCAGGTATAGGTGTGTTTTTGGGAGGTGTATGAAAGTGTAGTGCATAGGTGTAGTGTATGTGTAAGTCGACCCTTCACCGGACCGAGGCACGCAGGGCGATCTTAAGGCCGAAGAGTCCTATAGGAACTCATCCTTTAAACTTCCACATTTGATCTCAACCCTCTAGGTGATTAGGGGTTTACAATCAAGTTTGTGGAGTTTGCAGGGAGTTAAGAAGTGGTTTGAATTTCTAAGTGGTGGGTCCCAATTCTAGTCCTCTAACATAGTCAAAGGAAAAGCCTAAGGCTAGATCCTAAGTACTAAAGAGAAGAAGAGAAGACCTCATCAAAAATGAGGTCAACAAATGGACCCCCAATAGGTGTGGTGAGTCGACGGAGCACACCGCACGTATTGGTGTTGGCCGAAGCGATCAACAAAACCAACACGGATGTCCGAGTAACAAACTTGGGACGAAGTAGAAGAGTTTCCGCTGGGGAGTGTCAAGTATATCTCTAAGACTGGAGATTCCCGAACTCTCGGCTGGGGAAAGGAAAAGGAGGTGAATCCCAAATCACATGATATGGGAGAAATTTCAATTTAGATTTTGTTTTGTTTCATGTTCGAGTTATGATGTGTGAGTTTAAATTTCAATTTGGAATTTTAATTTAGATTGAAGTTTGTCGAGATTAATTTGAAGGGATTTGATTTGGAATGAAAATTGGAATTTTGAAGTTTTAGATGCAACATCTTCAACCCCAAAAGAAGATCGAATCGATCGGATTGAGTCATTGCAATGAGGAAAGACCTCGGAATAATGCGGTATTGGATGTAAAATCCGTAACCTCGAGAGTTTGATTTGATGTATTTCGGTGCAATAGGAAAAGAATTCTAAAGCGGTGCGAGTCTTGGATGTAAAATCCTCGACCCAAAAGTTTGGATTGATGTATTTCGGTGCGATAGGAAGAGAATCCTAAAGCGAGTGCGGTCTTGGATGTAAAATCCTCGACCCAAAAGTTTGAATTTGATGTATTTCGGTGCAATAGGAAGAGAATCCTAAAGCGGTGCGGTCTTGGATGTAAAATCCTCGACCCAAGAGTTTGAATTTGATGTATTTCGAGTGCAATAGGAAAAGAATCCTAAAGCGATGCGGTCTTGGATGTGAAATCCTCGACCCAAGAGTTTGAATTGGATGTATTTCGGTGCGGTAGGAAGAAAATCCTAAAGCGAGTGCGGTCTTGGATGTAAAATCCTCGACCCAAAAGTTTGAATTGGATGTATTTCGGTGCGGTAGGAAGAGAATCCTAAAGCGATGCGGTCTTGGATGTAAAATCCTCGACCCAAAGGTTTGAATTTGATGTATTTCGGTGCGGTAGGAAAAGAATCCTAAAGCGGTGCGAGTCTTGGATGTAAAATCCTCGACCCGAAAGGATTTGAATTCGATGTATTTCGAGTGCGATAGGAAGAGAATCCTAAAGCGAGTGCGGTCTTGGATGTAAAATCCTCGACCCAAAGGTTTGAATTTGATGTATTTCGGTGCGGTAGGAAAAGAATCCTAAAGCGATGCGGTCTTGGATGTAAAATCCTCGACCCAAAAGTTTGAATTTGATGTATTTCGGTGCGATAGGAAGAGAATCCTACAAGCGGTGCGGTCTTGGATGTAAAATCCTCGACCCAAGAGTTTGAATTTGATGTATTTCGGTGCGGTAGGAAAAGAATCCTAAAGCGGTGCGGTCTTGGATGTAAAATCCTCGACCCAAAAGTTTGAATTTGATGTATTTCGGTGCGATAGGAAGAGAATCCTACAGCGGTGCGGTCTTGGATGTAAAATCCTCGACCCAAAAGTTTGAATTTGATGTATTTCGGTGCGATAGGAAGAGAATCCTAAAGCGAGTGCGATCTTGGATGTAAAATCCTCGACCCAAAGGTTTGAATTTGATGTAAGGTTTGATGTGAGATCTGGAAAGATCGAATTTGAGATTTGAAATTTGACTGAGATTTGAAATTTGGAAAGATTGAATTTGAGATTTGATCGAGATTTGATTCGAAATTTGATTGAGATTTGATTCGAAATTTGATTGAGATTTGATTCGAAATTTGATTGAGAATTTGATTTAAGATTTGGAAGATCGAATTTGAAATTTGATAGAGATTTGGAATCTGGAAAGATTGAATTTGAAATTTGAAAGGATGAGTTTGAACTCGGTTGAAATTTGATTGAGGATTTGATTTGAAAAAGAAAACAAGGAAAACTTTATTATCAGGATTTTATTTATTTTAGCACATTTTTGTCATTTTTGGGTTCGGACCCGGTCATAAGTAATCACTTCACCCGTGCTTCTAGGGATGGAAAGTTCATTCCTTCGAAACATCGGGTAGCGTAATACTTTTTCAAGTATCGTCCATTGATCGGAAGCATATGTCGTTCTCCTTGGCAATTCACTAGGCTGGTAGGAACCTCCGAGTATACCGCTTCGACCACAAACGGTCCTTCCCAAGTGGGTTCGAATTTTCCCCTATCTTGCGGTGTGCGAGAATAGGTCTTTTGAGAACGAGAACTAGATCACCAACTTTGAAGGTTCTTGGGCGGACCGGTTTATCATGAGCTCTGAATCATCTTAGCTCGGTATGAGTTCTAAATTCGTTGCGCTGCAAGTCTTTTCCCTTCCGGGCTTTCTAATTCTTCGAGTCGTAATTTGGCGTTCTCTTCACGTTGTGATTTTATTTGCAATCGCAATTCGAGTGAAGGGAGCCGAACCTCTAAAGGTAACATCTGCCTCGGACCCATACACCGGAGCGTAAGGTGTAGCTTGCGTAGGAGTTACGAAGGTTGTCCGGTAGGCCCATAAGGCTTCTAACAACTTCTCGTGCCAATTTCTCTTATTGTCGTCTAAAGTCTTCTTTAAAATTTGAACGAGAGTTTTATTAAAAGCCTCGGCGAGGCCGTTTGCTCTTGGGTAGTAAATTGTTGAGTATCGCCGGTCGATTCCGTGTCTCTCGACAAAATTGTTGATTTGTGTGCTTCGAATGCGACCCATTATACGAGATGATCTGCGCGGCACCCGAAACGGTAGACAACTTGGTTCTTGAAAAATTGTAGCACGTGATGTGCTTTCACTTCTCTAAGTGGGCACCTGCCTGCCACTTGGAGAAGTAATCTGTAAGCTGCAAGAATGAAGCGATGTCCTTTTGACGACGGCGGTTCTATTGGACCCACTATATCCGTGCCCCGACATTCGAATGGCCACGATGCGATTGTCGGATGTAGCACATTTGGAGGTTGGTGTAGAACCACTCCGTGCACTTGGCAGTGACGGCTCTTGGCGATTTTCATGCGGTCGGTCATCATCGAGGGCCGGTAGTACCCTAGTCTTTTAATTTTCATTTTCATCTTTGGACCCGTCGGTGAGCGCCACGAGTCTCGAATGCACCTCCTTAACAATTTCACGGGCTTCGGACCCGCTTAGGTACCTTAGCCACATTTGATCAAAAGACCTTCGTATAATGTGTTGTTTATTAATGCGTAGGACGAGTTCTTTTCTTGATGCGATGGGCTAATGACCTATCGTCCAGTAGTTTCCCTGTTTGCGAGTAATCCATTAATGGTCGTCGCCGATCTTCCGTGTTTTTACATCCTTTGTTGCAATTGATCCTTTTTTCTTTTCGATTTGTGTATCGTGTCCATGTCAAGTCGTGATAGGACACGGCGTCCGTGAGCCGACACTTCCACCGATTCATCTTGCAAACGGGCAAATTCCTTTGCGAGACGGGCTAGCGCATCCGTTAGAGCGTTTTCTTTACGGGAATTTTGTAGATTGTCACATTCGGAATCTGTTCCAACAAGTTGTATGGCATCTCTGGAAGTATTGCTCGAGTCTTGGTTTTAAAATTACGTATTGTCCGGCGATCCGTTGAATGATTAACTGTGAATCTCCAGTAGATGTTGATGTCCGTTATCCCCATTTGAATGGTTAATTCCGGTCCTGTTATGAGGGCTTCGTATTCCGCTTCGTTGTTTGTACATGGTTACGTCGAGTGGTAGGAGTATCTTAACATCCCCGCTCCGGTGTTATAAAGATTAGCCGATTCTGCCTTCACAGGGCCACTATCACTTGCGATTCTTCGTCTTTATGTGCTGAAGATGCTCCGTCGAAATACAATTCCCAACGTCGATCATCGAGGTCTTCTAGGTTCATTATTTGTTCATCCGGCGGATCGTCATTGAGAGGAGATTCTGCACGGCAAAGGGTGTCTTTGCGAGAAAGTCTGCTAGGGCTTGTCCCTTTACGGCACGAAGAGGCACGAAAGTTATATCAAATTGCAATAATATCATTGACCATCCGGCAAGTCTGCGGAAAGCGTTGGACGAGTCATCGAGTATTGCAATGGATTAAACTTCGAGATTAGGTTGACCTTATGAGAAAGCATGTAGTGCCCGAGCTTTTGAGCGGCGAAGATCGAGGCCAAACAATGCTTTTCAATTGCGGGATACCTTATTTCCGTCGGCGATGAACGACGGCTTAAGTAATAAAGAGCATTTTCTTTACCCTCATCATTGACACAGGCTAACGGGGCTCAGAGAGAGTCGTCTAAAGCCGCGGTATAAAGTATTAGCGGTCTACACGAGGCCGGGGCTGCTAAGACGGGAGGTGTCATTAAATATTGTTTAATGTCTTCGAAGGCCCTACGGCATTTCTCTTCCCGAATAAATTTGGCGTCCTTTTTAACTCAGTGCCGAGAAAGGCTGACACCTACTGACGGGTTTGAGATAAAGCGTCGAAGATATGCCGACTTCCCTTGAAAAGATCGTAGTTGTTTTAAGGTTTTGGGAGGCGGCATTTCTAAGATGGCTTTAATCTTTTCCGGATCGATTTCAATTCCACGATGTCGGACAACGAATCCTAAGAATTTCCGGAGGTGACGCCGAAGGCGCATTTTAAGGGATTCATCTTAAGGTTAAATTGCCTTAATCGTTCGAAAACAATTCTCAAATCATACAAATGGTTGTCCTTTACTTTGCTTTTGATGACCACATCGTCCACGTAGCATTCGACTTGATTGTGGATGAGATCATCAAAAATTCTTGTCATTGCTCTCTGGTAGGTTGCTCCTGCGTTCTTCAATCCGAATGGCATCACTTTGTGTAGCAAAATACTCCGATCGGCGTTCGAATGCTTGTAAGTTTTCGTCTTCCGGAGCCATTTTTATCTGGTTGTATCACGAAGATCCATCCATGAATGAGAATATTTCATGTGTTGAAGCGATGTCGATCATTAATTGCAGGATCGGTAGCGGGAATTCATCTTTCGGGCATGCCTTGTTTAAATCTACGAAATCCACACAAATTCGATCGACCATTCTTCTTCTTCGGCCGGTACCACGTTGGCTAACCAAGTCGGGTATTGTTCTTCACGGACAAATTTAGCGTCTATTAGCTTTTTAACTTCGGCTATGACTTGTTGTTCGATTTCTAGACGCATTCTTACGGGACCTTGTCGGCTGGAACGAAGTAGGGTCCACTCTAGTTTATGGATTGCGACCTGCGGAGCTAAACACGGCATCTCATCGTAGCTCCAAGCAAAACGAGTCTTTAAATTCCATTAATAACTTGATTATTTCTTTGGAGTCTTCTTTATTGAGTAAAGAGCTAACAAAGGTAGGTCTAGGCTCTTTGCTAGTACCTAAGTTAACTTCATTAACTCATCTATTGTAGATTTGATTTCTTCTTCGAATTACGGTGGAGCGTCTCCAATTTGCAAATCTTCGAGTTCGTCCGTAGTTTCCATGCGGTTTTCATTAGATTCGCAGGTGATAACCAAGCAAAATTCGGTATCATCGGCGATCCTGCGTGCGAATCCGAGACCATGCTTTGAGTTGGGTGGACGACGGAGTTATTCCATAAATTTTCGAAATGTTGCGATTGACCTTTTGTCCACTTGTCGAGGTAAGAAACCACGTTGAATTAAATTTTGAACACGGGGAGAGTACCACTCGAAAGGCGATTCCATTAATTCGATGAAGTAGCATCTTCAAGTTGTACATTATTTTCGAGTTTTGGAAGAAGAAGCACCACGGTAGAATTTGATTGGTTTTGCACCACCGCTACGTACCTCTTTGACCTCCATACCCTCGATCTTATTAGAACGGATCGGGGTCGGGGTCATAGTATGTACATAGTGGTTAATCTTCTCGTACATCGATTTATATTCTTCGTTTCTTTCATCTTCGAGAGGGATTCGAATTGCGGCTTTTTCGACTTATTGTCGTTGCTTCTTGTTTGATTTCTTTTTCTTCTTCAGAACTACCTTCCCGATCAACATTGATGGTTGGTTTCCTCCGTCCGATCGTCCTAACGTCTCTACCACGACCTCGTCCCGGCCTCGACCTCGGATGCGAGTTGTGGAGAAACCTTCACCATCTCGCCGTAAGGGAGTGGTGAGTGGCTGTTGGACTAGAACTTCGAGGTTCTTCGTTGTCCCGAACTTTCTTCGCTTCATTTGTTATGGTATCTCCGGAGAGGATCGTTTTCTTCGGTGGTGCATAATAAAGCTGCATCCTCGTGGATTCCAATTTCATGTACGGAGAATGGTTGTAAGTCACCTTTGATGCACTCGTTCTCCTCCATCGTAGTACTTGATGCAACGATGTAGAGATGATGGTACCATCCTGTTTTCATGTATCCATGGTCGGCCCGATAGAGCGTTGAACGACGTTTCGAATCAATTATGTGAAATTTCGCGGTTGTCTTTGCTAAGTCACCGGTCTTCATTAGCGGTGTTATGGAGCCGAGGGCTCTTTCTCCTTTACGGTTGAATCCTCTTAATAACATTTTGTACGCCTCGAGCTCGCGAGCATCAATTTCCAAGTATGCTTAGCGTTCGAAGATTCATTATATTGATTGATGCTCCTGGATCCACCAATACTGCGGAGAGTGTAAATCTTCCGATTGTAGCGAAATGTACAACGGTCGGTTGTGATCTGTTGTTCCCAAGTAGTAGGTCGTCGTCCGTGAAGGTAACACCTCGTTGTTCCTTTAACGAGCGAAACCTCATCTAAGGACTCTCCGGCCATTTGAGCTAAGCAAATTTCGGATCAAGTAAGGCCTTGATCGGAGGCTTCTCTCATCTCCTTTGATAAGATGAGAGCGTCGTAGATGCTCGGTTGGTTGGTAGTTTCCTAAGATGGGCTAGCACGTTGTAGTCCACTTTGTTTTCATGTGTCTCTGTTTCTTCTCGAATGGGTGTTTCTTCTGCTGGGGTTGGTTCTTCTGAACGACCACACGCTTCCCTTTGTCTTTTGGACCCATTCTCGGAGGTAGAACTTTTCCACTCCTTAAGTTGACTTCGTAATTTCTTCGAATCTATTGTTGAGCTTGCGGTGTCTCTTCTTGAATCGGAATGACGAGGCTCTTCGGATTAGCTTCGAGTACGAAGGCTCTAACTGCTATCGTGATTTGGAGCTCCTCGAAACTCGCGAGATAGATTCGTTGCTTGTTGAACTCTCGTAGCCTCCTTGATGGATGTCTTCTTCGTTATTTTGCTTGTCGAGATCGTGTATGATTTGAGAATTGTCGTTGGTATCGAAATCGATATCCGGATTATCGTTAGTTACGTAATCGTTAGACACGATCAAAACGTAGCCAACGCCATCACCCTTATCATTATATGATCCCACCGAAGTGAGCGAGATAATCATACGAGTCGAGGGTTCGAGGGATTTCTCCCCGAATCGGAAACAACTATCCTAGGATAAGCGACCCCTAGTCCAGCCTTAGGTGCCTCGGTCTTCTCTTCTTCGTCGATTTTCTTCTTCTCTTCGATCGTCTCCTGTTGAGGTGGTTCTTCTATCGCGAGTGATAGTACCGGCTTAACGGGTTTCAAACTACGAATTGAAGCTTGTGCGAAGCGGTACGGATGCTTGTCTAAAATCTTTTCGAAGACCTCGTCCGAGCGGTAGTCCATCCATCGTCGGTTGTATAGGGATCTATCGGAATGATGGGATCGGTCGAGATAACATTGACGGAACCTCCTTTACGGGGTTCCTTCATGTACTCCTTCGGGATCGTTATATTCCCTTTCCGCGAGGTTGTCATTGAGCCAACTTTTGAAGGTAATGCAATCTTCTATTTTGTGTCCAAGCATTTGGTGGTAAGGGCGAAAGTTGGGATCACCCTTCTTGTTGACTTCCTGCGGTCTTTTAGGCTGCGGCGGTGGAAATCCGGAGTCTTCATCGGACTACGGAACATTTTAGCCTTTGCTTCATTCTTGAACGGATATTCTCTCGCTCAAAGCTCTCTTAATGTACGTTGTCGACGAGGTGGTTGTTCATATTGCGGAGATGAGTGATAGTTGGGCCGAGGTTGCTGTGTAATTACGTAGTGGTTGTTGCGGCCGTTACGGTGGTATTTGCATCGGTTGCTTGCCTTTGTCAGCTGTCTGCGACGATCCCGGATTTCTTTTCAAAAGTCTTTACGGGCTTTTGTTTATCCGTCTTGTCGGTGAAACTTAATTGCTTTGCCTCCTCTTGCAAGCTTCCGGCCTTGCTTAACAACTTCTCGAAAGTCTTAATAGTAAATCCCTTGAGGAGAAGTGCTTATCGGGCCGTGAATGCTTTTTAGCAAAATGCCGATTGCATCTTGTTCTTGCGGTTGTGGTTCACACTTCATACTTAAGTTCCTCCATCGGAGTATGTAATCCACCAAAGTTTCATTCGGCTTACGCTTCTCTACCACTTAAATCACCTATAGTGATGTGGTGCTGAGCTCCGACGAATCGCTTGATGAAGAGGTTCTCTAGCTACGAGAACGTCTTTACCGAACCGTTTGGTAATCCGCATACCGGTCGAAGGCGATTCTCGACGGACTGGCGACGAGCTGTCGGAAGAGTAATGCATCGCTCCCGCCGGCATTGCAACAAGCGGCACGAAAGTGTGCTACATGCTTGTCGAGGGTTCCCGGTTCCATCGAAGGTCTTGAACGAGAGGTGGTACGAAGCCTTTCGGGTATTGGACGGCGTCGAATTCTTCGGGGTAAGGTCTACCGTCCGAATGGATGTCCCGCTCTTTGATTGTGCTAAGGCTTCTCGCACTCTGTTGTTCCGCAAGTTCTTGATATCCTTTTCGGGAATCATACTTTGTGTTGTATCCTTTTTCGGTCGATCATCCCCGTTGACGGACGTAATCTCCTTTCCTCCGTCTACGATGTGAATGACCTACGGGGGTGTTTCCCTTTGTGGTTGTACTTGACTGCGGAGAGTGGCCGGAGCTACGGCCATCTCTTCCATCCTTTTTGCCATTTGAGCGATCGTGTCGTCTTTCTCTTGAAGTTTGCCTTCTCATCGGTTACGGCTCCTCTCTTCTGCGCGTGTCGGGAGCACCTTGCGAGGCGATGAAGCTCGTGTCTCGACCATGTTGATTTCCGCGTATTCGTCGTCCATAAATTCGATGAATCAATCTCGTCTCCGAACTTTTCTTCTCTTTCTTTTGCCGAGCGTCGGATATCGGTTCTCGGCTTTTCCATGGCATCTTCTAGCGGGGCTTTCGTGTGTCTTCGTGGTTGTCGTGCGATAGGCTGTCGGGTCCCCTTCTCACGGGTCCCCTTCATCGCGGTAGCACTTTCTTGGATTCGAGTCTCCTGGCGAGACTTTCTTTCTCGAGTCTCTTGTTTCGATCTCAGTTGCCCAGTGAGTGGGACGCCATACCATCCTTCGGCGGCGAGAAGGTCTAGGACCGGATGGTGCATCGGCCGAATGCTTGGAAGGTGGTATCCTCCCTAATCTGTAATCACGAGACGACAACGGGCGAACTAGCCTTCATTCTTTTACTTGGCTTTTACGTCATGACGGCGGGTTCTACTCGGGGCCCAAGACGAGATTTGATCGGCACCCGCCATATCCTCCGTAGAATTTCGATACGGGGCGGTTTTCCTTCTTCGCTAACTTTTCTACCAAAGTTTGCGGTCGAGCAACCGGCGTAGTTCTAGTTCTTTTCTTGCGGTTATCGTTGTAATATGCGAGTTCGTGGTAATTTGGCGACAATCTTGCGAATGTTTTCTTCATCTTCTGCGGCGGAGAGGGGATGAAATCTGCTTCCTCCCAACGAGTGGTATGTATTCGGGCGGCGGTGTATATTACGGCGGTTACGGAATTTCTTCTAGAAAGCAATTTCGGCGGCCACTGGCTTCTTTAGCGATCATACATTTCGTTTCTTCTGCGGGTCTTTGTTAGTGACGGAATTCTTGAGCTGGACCCGATCTCGAAAACGAGAAGGTCTTACGAGGAAGATCTGTACCCTCCACGGTAACAGGTCCATCATAATCTTGGATTTCTTTCCCCTTTGACTTGGCAAAAGTCGGGGCGAGTGCGAAACTTGACTAGACCGGTGGGGGTAGAAAGAACGGTCCTCCTGTGGACGTCGGTACTCCTCTTAGTCGGGATCCTTTGCGGAGGAGGAATTCTTGGGTTGACCTGAGGTTGAACTCGAGCGGCGGCTCTTCGGCTTCGGATACCTTGTTCATCGGTGCGAAAGGGAGACGTTGGTGACCTTGACGTTCGTGTTTTCAAATCCTTGTCCAAATCGGATGATTCCATTGTCGGGCGACTCATCCTTATAGACGGCGAGGTCCGATCCATTGGTGAAGGAAAAAATCGGTTTCGGGGCTTCCATTTCGCGGGGTAGATTACGGTTGTCGGTCCCGAGTTATGCTTCTTTTCTTTAGGACGAAAAGAAAGGAATCGAAAAGAGTCCGAACTCATTCATGTTCATGTATTTATAAGAAGGAATCACTTATTAAAAGGTTTGTTTATTTAGAACGGAGTGTTGAAGGTGTAGAGAAGGTAAGGAATCGAATCGGAGTTGGAAAGGAAAAGAGAGTCTTAAGCAAGACTTCTCGACCCGAAGGATCACTCCTAAACTAACACCTATTGGGGGTCCACCCCACCTCGAAATGAGGTAAAAGGATCTCGGAACCTCTCCGTTTAGGGGTGTCTAAGCAGTGGCTCCTAAATCCGAGAGAATGTTGGTTATACTTGTTCGAGGTAGAAATGAACATAGTATTCCAACGGAAAGAAGGGTAGTTTGATCCATTAGGGACATGGATACACTACCGATTTTTGAAAGCAGAACTATTTGATTAAAATGGAGAGAGGAACTATTCCCCAGCGGAGTCGCCAGAAATATGTCGGCGTTTTTTTAGGTTGTGTGTTTTATTTTGAAAAGGGGGTCGCCTACAGAAATATGTCGGCGTATTTTAAATTTAATTTAAATATATATATGGTTTAGAAAGTACTATTTGATTTTGAAAATAATTTTAAATTTGAAAGTTTTAAGATATGAAATCAAACCGATCTCACATCTCGAATAGTTTACATAAACGAGCACCGCACCACAAGCTGTGTATCTATCCATGAGGATAGACACACCGCTTGATGGTGGGGCTCGGTTAAAAAAACTAGAGGATTTGTGACATCCGTTTGGTCTGCGAACCAATTTTATAAGCCGACAAATTCCACTGCTTAATATGAAAACATTAAACGGGGTTTATATTACACAGGTTCTTAAAGTTCCCTATAAGGGCAAGCCCTATAGTTAATTACATCTTAAGTGACGGGAATCACCTAAGAAAACTCTCGATAATAATCAATAATTCTGCTCTCGAGAATTTCAAAGTTTAAGGTTTTCAAAGGATTGGATTTTGGAATTTCAATAGGGAATGGATCAAATTTGGAACATTTTATTTTGGGAATCCGAGGGAGAAAAGTAGGAGTAATTACGGATTCGAAGCGAACTTCGGTAATTTCCCGACTATCCTATTGTTTGGCTTGGATTTAGGAAAGTCCTAATGTTTATTTAATGTTCTAATCTTGCCGATTTTAATTAGTTAGGGCTTATATTTATATGATAGAATCATACAAATTGCTTAGAAGATATGAGGGTTTATGTCGTATCGGACGACTACCTCGGAATCCTAAGACCGGTTAGGGCTTAATTTGCAATGCAAATGCACTAACGAAGAGTTGAGGATTTATGTTGCGCTAGGCGAAACTACCTCGAAGTCCTATGGCTTTGTTATTTAATTCTAAGAAAGTTTTGTTGATGTAGGTTCGAGTTTCTGCGACGACGATGGCCGTGCTTGCCCACCATGCTCCGAGCTCCTTGTTGTTGCAGAGGTTTAGTTTTAGAAATCATAAATCAAGAGATGAGAGAAGTGTCTTGGTTTAGAGAAGTCTTAATTTCCACGTGTTTTTTTTGTGTTTTAATTAAAACAGATCTCAAAGTTGATTAAACGGAACCGATTAAGATCCCGCGGTTCCGTCATCCCGGCACCGATTATTTTCATCGAATTCACTTAGTCCGGATGAATTTGCTAAACTCGACTAAATGAGTTCCGCACTTTCATTTAGACCATGGGAAATCCCGTTAGCAACACGTGGGTTACATCATCCAGAGATATTCCAGATCATTCGATGAGACGTTTTAATTTAGTTGTAGTTGTAGTTTTGTTGTTCGTTTGTGATTAAATTTTGAGTTGTCTTATATTTTGGAATGTTGTGGAGGTGAATTTTATCTTGTAATGTCTTTTAATTTAGTTATGGGTTTCGGTTTTGGTTTCATGTCCTAAAGGTGTCGGTTTTCATGCAAGCTTGTTGTTTATCATGCAAGAAAAATAAAGTGCATTTGCGATAAAATAAAGCTACGATAAAATAAAAGCGTACTGGAGGGTCTTCCCGTCATTCCAAGCTGCACTTAAAACACGGTTAGAATATTTAAGCAAGTTCCTAGGTAAAGCTAAGGGAAAGGTTTTGGTTTTTACACAAATTCTAATCACATAGCTAGTCATTTCCTATGACGTCTAGGTTCTCTGTGTTTTTAGTTTGAAGACGATTTTCTTCATCGAAGAACAATTAAGTTCGATTGTTCTTGTAAATATCCTATCATATTGAGTAAGTGCTTAAGAAAAATCTTAAACATCTTTTCGATATTTCTAGGATTGTTTCAAGTCCAAATGAATTTAATTGTGTAAATGAATCAATCGTCCAGAGGTTTTCAAGTTTTGTTAACTTGCTCAGTGAACTAGGACATTTGAATGTCCTATAAGTGAAGTAACATTTCATTTTAATGTTCTACTTAGGAGTTATGATAACTAAGGCTCCTAAGGGCAAATGATATTTAATGATTTGTGATCAAATTTAAGTTGAATTAATGATTTAAGTTTGGAATAGTGTTCAAGTTATTTTAGATTTATTTCTTCATGTCTTAAGTGAGGTTATTTAATTTAACTTAATTTAATTTAATTTATTTTATTTTAATTTAATTTATTTAATTTAATTTGATTTGATTTAATTTAATTCAATTTAATTTATTTGATTTAATTTCTTAATTTAATTTAATTTAATTTTAGTTTAATTTAATTTAATTTAATTTAATTTATTTAATTTAATTTAATTTATTTAATTTAATTTAATTTAACTTTTTAATCTTAATTTAATTTAATTTAATTTTTAATTTAATTTACTTAATTTAATTTAATTTTTAATTTAATTTAATTTAATTTTAATTGAAATTTTTTTTGAAAGAGTTTAATGATTTAATTTTAGTTTAATGATTAAGTCTTTTAATATTTTAAATTTGAGTTATCATTTTAATTAAGAGTTGAATATTAATGAGATGATTAATTTAGGGATTTTTAAATTAAAGGATAAATCTCTTCTAATAATATCCCTATGTTAATAATTCCAAATTTATTATTCTTCCAAATTCAATTAATTATTTAATTAAAGTTTAATCATTTTAAATTGCTTAATGGGTTTCTACCCTTTAATTATTAAAATTTCAATCATCCAAATCAGATTAGGATCAAATATTTTACTTGTTAATTTTTATTAAACCTAAAGTTTTAATTAAAGGATTAAAATTTTAATTACCATTTTGCCCTTTAAGCCTAATAATTTCATAACTCACTAAATTGAACTCAAATGAACTTGAAATTTTTATGTGACTTCACTTATGTGTCAATGAAGACATGAGAGGAGAAAATGTGATTTTTCTGTATTTAATTTATTTATATAATTATTTTTTGTAGAAAAGAGAAATTTCCAAGGAAAATTCAATAACATGACCAAGGGAAAGTTTCTGTCCTTAAGAAAATTAGGGGACATTCCTAATGACCGAGAGGACCACTTGGACCAAATTTTGTAATTTTTTGAATTATATTTTATTTATTAGAATTGTTTTAAATTCTGGAGTATTAATTAATTTAAAAATAAAATAAATGTTGAAAAATAAATTTTATAATTTTTAAAATTCTCTCTGATATCAAGGATTCCAGAGAACCAAACTTTACAATTTTTTGATTTTTCTTTGATTTATTTTAATTATTTTGGTGAAAATGCTAGAAAATACATTTTTTAATTTTAAAATTACCTTTGAGCTTTAAAAATTAATATCTCACTAAATAGACCTAGGAAAAATATGGGACTTGTTCCTAAGTGATTAAAATTCAAAATATGACATTTTGGTGAATTTTATTATTTTTGTGATTTTTATCATTTTTTAATTATTAAAAATATTAAAATAATATTAAAAATCAACTTTTTTAGAAAATTGAAATTTTAATTTTCTTAAACTCCCCTGATATCAGAGAGACTCCAAAACCAATTTGGTGAATTTTTGAAAGATATTTTGAAAGTTATGAATTTTTAAAGTTTAAAATGGCTAAGTGGCTTAATTAACCCGATTAGTGGGGCTAACCAAGTCCAATTGACCTCAAATTTTTATGATGGGTTCCTCTGATCCTAAAGGTCAGTGGAGAATTGATTTCAAGTCAATTTGATCTATGGTTAACTCTAATTAATTAGAGACCTATTTTGGGTGTTTAAGCCGATTAGGGTTAAGCTAAGTGAATTAACTCGAATCCTATTTTTCCTAAGGTTCTCCGGTCATAAGGAACATCACCAAATTTTCCTAGAATTTATTTCACAACATGCTAATTTTTGAAATTAAAATACTTAAAACGGCAACATGCATTTGAAAAATCAATAACTTTTCACGAGAGATGGCCTCGACCTTGGAAAATTCGGGGAATGTTCCTAAGTTCGGAGGCTTCAAAGCCCTATGGTCTCATGCCATGGTGAATTGTATACATGCATGGAGAATTAAAACAATGCAGGAAGTAAATAATTAATTAAAAGTAAAATACTGGACAAAATTAATTAATTTGTTTTCCACATTATTCTCCTCCGTTCACCGAGCGAGGGGGTATTTTTATTTTATTTTTGTGATTTTTCTACACGGAGATATGAATTTTCCAAGTTTAGGGAATTAAATAAATAGGAAAATACCCTATTTATCTACTTATCCACGCGGCGCCGCGTCGGCCTCGGCGGCTCCGAAACGCCGCGTGGCGCGCTCCCGTTCGACGCCGCCATCCGAGTCGGCAACCCGGGCCCCGCGGTTCTCGTACCGTCTCCCGGTCCAACGCCATCCGAGCCGTCCGTCCGCGCGTGTATTAAATGGACGGCATCCGTTCATCGTCCATGAGCGGTGCGATCCGTGACCGTCCACACTCTGACCACTAAGAACTCACTCGATTCTCGATGGATTTTCGTGTTCTTATGCTCTATGGATTCGTCTTGAAGAGACGAACACATCCATACGGTAAACATGCATTGAAATTAAGGCATTTGAAATGGAGAATCTCCGGAAGCTCGGGATGAAGAACTAGCTCATACCTTTGCTCGGAGAAGTGAAGCTTCGATGCGAGAGTTGTTGCACCTTCGATTGGATCTGTGCGAGCTCCGGATGAAGTCTCCTGAGTACGGTGAATTGTGCAGGTTGAACTTCGACCACAGTCGATCACAAAGCTTGGAGTGCGGAGCAAGCTGGGTGGCTCGGAGATGGGGCTTTTGTTGGTGGACACCTTCCCTTGGTGCGGTGAAGGTGTAGGACTAATCGATTTGGGGATTGGTTCCTCTGTGGGGAAGTGTCCTGGTTTTGGGTTTGGATTTCGACTACGAAATTAAGCTCGCGGAGAGGAAATGGCGGGGGGATCTCATCGGGGATCAAGTGCTGCTGTGTAGGAGGAGGGGTACGGAACAATTTTGGCGAGTTTTGGCAAGGTTTGTGCAACTCTCTTCTCATGGCCGAGAGGGGGTGGTGTTTAAATAGGCATGGCTGGAGGCTCTCTCGGGGGTGACGAGGGTTGGGATCAGTTGCTTTGGTCATGGGAAGAACGGCCATGGTGGCCATTGGGCATGGGGCGGCTCGGCGAGGTGGAATTCCAAAGTTGGCTCACTCCCGAGGTCTCGGGCATGGCGTTTTCCGGCGGCCGGGTGGCCGGCCGGCCGGGCATGGGTCACCCTCGAGGTCGGGTGGGTCGGGGTTGGGTGTTTGTGCAAGCGATTGGCAATGGCCGAGTGTAAAGGCTTTGATCCAAAGTAGAATGGGGCATGGCTAGTTTTGGGTCTAAATGGGTCAACTCACCCATTTGGGCTTGGTGCACCCTTCGAGGTGGCCTTGGGTGCTGTGGGGGATCAAATGGATCAGCTGGTTTGGCATGGAGAAGTCTCCATCCAAATATATTTGGATTAAATTTAGGTTTAGGTGAATCATGATTAAGGCTAATGAGCTTTAGGGATTAAGGAAAGGGGCCCTCCTTCCTACCCAATATGGCATGGTGGAGTGTCCAAGGCTCTCATGGCTCACATGTGGCTCATGCATGGCTTCATGGCTCACTTTTGGCTTGGGGAAAGCTTGGTCGATTTCATGAAAATGGATTTTAGGAATTTTTTGGTAATTTGATGGAAATTTGTATGGAACTTGATTTGGAATGATTTGATGATGGATTTAGGACTTAGGTAATGGCTTTGATTAAGTGGATGGCAAATGGAAATGTCATGTGGGCTTTAGGGTAGATTTTGGGCTCATTGAAATGGTTTTAGATGGGCTTTTAAATGGTTTAGGAAAGTGGGCTTTTGAATTTTAAAATGGATTTTGGGATGAAATTTTGGTAAAGGCTTGGGCCAAATAATTGTTGAGTTTAGTTTAGGGATGTGTCATGAGTGGTTTGAAACAAATTTGAGGTGATTTGGGTTTGAATTGGATTGGATATGGGCTTTTTGGTAAAGAGGCTAAGGTGGGCCAAAATGGGCTAGCATGGGCCAATGTTGGGCTAGGGTTGAAATTGATGTAAAATTAATGTTGGGAAATGTTTATGGGAGTGTTTCAAAGAGGTTTTGGCTTTGGTTGGGTTTTGATTTTGGGATTTGGGCTCATTTGGGCTAGGTTTGGGTTTAGGTCGAAATTGGGCCTTTTAGCTTTGGGTTGAACTTGAGTAGGGTTTGGATCAAAGTTTTGGGCAAATCATGTTAGTGTTTTGTTTATGGGGATGTTAAGAAAGGTTTAGAAAAGATTTGGGGTTAATTGGAGTTGAATTGGGTGAGTTTGGGTTAGGTTTGGGTCATGGGTCCAAATTGGGCTTTAAGGCCAAAAGTGAAATTGGACCCAAATTTCAATCAAATTAAGCTTGGCTTTGGTCTAGATTGGTGTTTGGGATGTTGAATTGCAGTTTAGAATCGAATTGGATCAGAATTTGGGATCAATTGGGTAGGTTAGGTTTGACATTGGGTTTACTTTGGGTTAAAATGGGTTAAATTGGGGGTTTTGATAAAAGTGGGGTAAATTGACAAAATTGGCCCATGGTGTAGTTGAACAAAATGAAATTGGGAATATTTGGGATTTTCTGGAATTTTATGGGAATTTTCTGAATTTTTGGATTTTTGGGTCAAAAGGGGTATTTTGGGTATTTGGAAGGTATTGGGAGGGTATTCTTGGAATTTTTGGTATTTTTGGCTAGGAATGGTCAATTTGAGTAATGTGGAAATGTTTAGGAATGGTTTTGAGGAATTTTGGGTAATTTGGAAATTTTTGAGAAATTTGGGTAGTTTCGAGGCATTTGGTAGGGTTGGTGGGTGTAGGGTCCGGGGGTCAAAAATTGAAAATTTGGAAAATTGAAGATTGGGTGGATGTAAGTGAAATGAAATCATTTTTGTTGAGCTATGAAGCCATATCAAGCCCATATGAGCCATGAAGGGACTCATTTGAGGCATTCACCATGTTGTTCCTAACCCTCTTAGCCGAGGGCTTAGGGGTCGAGGACCATCCATGTGAATCACCTACATGAGTCGGGAGGTCAAGTCGGGTATAGGTGTGTTTTGGGAGGTGTGTGAAAGTGTAGTGCATAGGTGTAGTGTATGTGTAAGTCGACCCTTCACCGAGACCGGGCCACCCGGGGCGATCTTAAGGCGAGGAGTCCTATAGGAACTCATCCTTTAAACTTCCACATTTGATCTCGACCCTCACAGGTGATTAGGGGTTTACAGTCGAGTTTGTGGAGTTTGCGGGGAGTTAAGAAGTGGTTTGAATTTCTAAGTGGTGGGTCCCGATTCTAGTCCTCTAACATAGTCGA
>JAKZJZ010001256.1:0-29697 GCA_022702705.1 Papilionanthe hookeriana x Papilionanthe teres
GAAATCTTAAATATTTACTTTTTATTCCAATTGTTATACATTTTATATAGTAAAAAGGGTTACTTGAGAACAAGTAACGTTTAAGTTTGGGGGAATTTGATCCATGAAAAAAATACCTATTTTTATGCCTTGATTTTTATCAAATTCTTAAGGATATTATGTTTTAATGAAAGGTATTTTTGTGTTTTGGATGTAGGTGATGCAAAAATGTTCAAGAAAGAAAAAAAAATGAAAAAGGAGCAAAAAGGAGCAAAAATGGAGCCAAAATGCAAAAATTGTCAAAATAATTGGCCTGACGCTTAGGCGCCAAAATCCGACGCCTAAGCGCCAGTTCGATACAGAATTTTGTAAGATTTTTGACGACTTTTGGACGGTTATTTTGACGGTGTGAGAGTTATTGGACCATCTGGAAGATTGACAGTTACTCCTGGATTATAGGACATGTGATACATTGTATTTGGTCGCTTGGAAACGGTTAGGATCGCGAAGAGGTACGATCCAAAGTGAAGAGGTGCGAAGAACTGGACGAGGAGCCCAGCGCCTAGGCCCTAGATTCTGGTGCCTAGGTGTCAGACACACCTTCTAGAAGATTCATTAAACCTGGACATATTTTTAAGAGGTGTGATCGCTGAAAATTTTATTAAGAAATTCATACCTATTTTTGATGAAATTGCACTTTAAAAAAAGGTATTTTCTTGATTTTGTTGCAGGAATGGAGAATTTAGGTTATAAAAGCAAAAATCATAAAAAGGAGCGAATTTGGAGCAAAAGGAAGAAAATAATGAAATTTGTCTTGTCGAGTCACGACGAGCGAGCGAGGCTACGAGGAGACATTTCGAAGGAATTATAAGCTATCTCGCGCGACGGTGCAGCGTCGAGTGAAGCCTCGCCGAGCAGCGAGGTAGTTCGTGCGCTACGGCGAGCTAGTTCAAATGGCTACGATACATTGAACTCGGACACTTTTTGAAGGGATTCTTACACACCTCTTGGTCCTTTGCTCACCTACATATATAGAGGCCGAAATTAAGTGTTGTGTGTGTCATAGTGTGTGTCTTAGGGAGTCTTTGAGTGTTATAAGTGAGTTATTTTGAGTCTTTAGTGAGTATTTTGTGAGTTAGTGAGTTTTTAGTGAGTCTTACTGTACTGGAAGGAAGAGTCAAAAAGGCTGTGAGGAGTCACGCAGGAGATAAATTGAGATAAGTATTTGTATTTATTGTTTTTAACTTTAAATGAAATCCATGCTTAGTTTAGTTCACATGCATTACGAGTAGTTTATTAGTCTTTCTCCTTGTTATGAAATTAAGTGACTTGATGAACTAAAAATAGAATTACTTTTATATATTAATAAATTGTGATAATTTTTACTTAAAACTTAATTTACTTTCAAGTTGGCCATTTGAAATGTTAAAATGTGTTGATTATCAACTATAGTAAAAATTACATCGATATTCGGGGAATTCAAAAGCCTTGGAAGGAGGGTGCGAATAAATAGGGAAATAATATCCTCTGGGCGTAGAATTGAGCATTTTAGTGTGACGGACTAAAATATTCGATTCGGTCCTATTGTTTGAAGGCTGAAGTGTAGATGTTAGCCCTCGGGCGAGGGGAACGTGGGAGCTACGAAGTGGCGGTCGGTATCCTCCCAGGCTAGCCAGCGGATTCGGTAATCGAACATAGGATTAGTCGATATTCTTTACACTGGACCAAAGGGTAAAGAATAGGAATTCTCACTATTTATCACAATACCTTAAAATTATACATTTAAATTCATCGATCACTTAAATTTCTAAACAAGGGGAAAGATACTTTTTACGAATAGTTAAGACTTATTTAGCGATTAGTTTAATTTCTGCACTTTCGATACGTATTAATTTTCTACTTAGTTAAGTTACTTGATTAGAATACTTAGTTTACTTTATTGAGCTTAAATTTAGAATTCCAAATTTTCGTATACTAGTTTTATTATTATTATTATTTTAAAATTATTTGTTATTTTATTTTCTCTTTCACTGTGGGATCGATAACGAGGACTCCACTAGAGCTCTGTATTACTTGATACGATACGTATACTTGCGTAGCATCCACTGTAACACGTGTTTTATTTTGAAGAGGGTCGCTTTAACGAAATCGTCGGCGAATTTTAATTTAATTTAAATAAATAATTTGAAAAGTAGTATTTGATTTTAAAAATAATTTTTAAATTTGAAGATTTTAAGATATGAAATCGAAGCCGATCTCACATCCCGAAATAGTTTATATAAACGAGCACGCACCACTAGTTGTGTACTATCACCTAAGGATAGACACGGCACTTGATGGTGGGGCTTGATTAAATAAACTAGAAGATTAGTGACATCCGTTTGATGCAGTGAACCAATTTTATAAGCAGACAAGTTTCCCTGCTTAATATGAAAACATTAAACGGGGTTTATATTACACAGGTTCTTTAAAATTCCCTATAAAGGCGAGCCACTATAGTTAATTACATCTTAAGTGACGGGAATCACTAAGAAAACTCTCGATAATAATCAATGATTACTGCTCTCGAGAATTTGAAGTTTAAGGTTTTCGAAGATTGAATTTTGGAATTTGATAGGGAATGGATCGAATTTTGGAACATTTTTGTTTTGTGAATCCGAAAGGAAGAAAAGGTAGGAGAAATCAACGATTCGAAGTGAACTTCGATAATTTCACGACTATCCTATCGTTTGGCTTGAATTTAGGAAAGTCATAATGTTTATTTAGTATTTCGATCTTGCCGATTTTAATTAATTAGGGCTTATATTTGTATGATAAAATCAAAGCAAATAGCACTAGAAAATGTGAGGGTTTATGTCGTATCGGACGATTACCTCGGAATCCTAAGGCCAGGTTAGGGCTTAATTTGCAATACGAATGCACTAACGAAGAGTTGAGGATTTATGTTGCCTTAGCGAAGCTACCTCGAAATCATATGGCTTTGTTGTTTTTTAATTCAGGAAAGTTTCTGTGAAGTAGACTCGAGGTTTCTGTGATGACGATGGTCGTCTTTGCCTACGTACTCAGAGCTCCTTGTTGTTGCGGAGGTTTAGTTTTAGAAATCATAAATCGGGGAGTTGAGAGAAGTGTTTTGGTTTAGAGAAAATCTTAATTTCAAGTGTTTTTTATGTTTTATTTAAAACAAATCTTAAAGTTGATTATAACGACATAGGTTAAGATCCGCGGTTCCATCCTTAGGCATCGTTATTTTTATCGGATTCACTTAGTCCGGATGAATTTGCTAAACTCAGTTGAATGAGTTCCACACTTTCATTTAGGCAGTGGGAAATCCAGTTAGCAACACGTAGGTTACATCATCAGAGTATTCCGATCATCCGACGGGACGTTTTAATTTAGTTACGATTGTAGTTTTGTGTTACATTTGTGATTAAATTTTGAGTTGTTTTATCTTTTGAAATGTTGTGGCGGTGAATTTTATCTTGCAGATGACTTTTAACTTAGTTTTGGTTTTAGTTTTAGGGACTTATCCTAAAGGTGTGGGTTTTCATGCAACGGTTGTTTTATCGTACGAGAAAAGTAAAATGCATTTACGATAAAGTAAATTGCAAGAAAGTAAATTGCGATAAAATAAAAGCGTGCTGGAGGGTCTTCCAGTCATCACATTGCACTTAAAACACGATTAGAATATTTAAACGAGTTCTAGGTAAAAGTTTGAGGGAAAGGTTATGGTTTTACTGCAAATTCTCAATCACATAGCTGAGTAAATCTCATATGACGTCTAGGTTCTTTGGGTTTTGGTTTAAGGACGATTTTCTTCATCGAAGAATAATCGAATTGATTGTTCTTATAAATATCTCATCATATTGAGGAAGTGCTTAAGAAGGATCTTAAACATCTTTTGATATTTCTAGAATTATTTTAAGTCAGAATGAATTTAATTATATAAATGAATCGATCGTCAGAGGTTTTAAGTCTTGTTAACTTGCTCGGTGAACTAGGGCATTTGAATATCACATGAGTAAAGTAACACTTCAGTTTAATGTTTTATTTAGGAGTTATAATAATCGAAAGCTTTCGAGGGTAAATTAGTATTGAAATGATTTGATTTAAGTTAAAGGGTTTAAATTTGGAATAGTGTTGAAGTTGCTTTATATTTAGTTTAATTTAATTTAATTTGATTTGATGTTTAATTAATTTGATTTGATTTAACTTTAATTTAATTATTTAATTTAATTTAATTTAATTTTAATTATTTAATTTAATTTAATTTAATTGTTTAATTTAATTTAATTTAATTTTAATTAATTTAATTTAATTGTTTAATTTAATTTAATTTAATTATTTAATTTAATTTAATTTAATTTTTTAATTTAATTTAATTTAATTATTTAATTTAATTTAATTTAATTTTTAAATTTAATCTTAATTTAATTTATCTTTAATTTACTTTATTTTTAATTTTAATTGAAATTAAGTCTTTTAATATTTTAAATTTGAGTTATCATTTTAATTAAACATTGAGTATTAGTTGATATAATTAATTTAGGGATTTTTAAATTAAAGAATAAATCTCTTCCTAATAAATATCCCTTATTTTAATGATTCGATTTTATTATTCTTCAAATTTAATCCATTTATTTAATTAAAGTTTAATCATTTTGAAATTGTTTAATGGGTTTCTACCCTTTAATTATTTAAATTTCAATCATCCAAATCAGATTAGGATCAAATATTTTACTTGTTGATTTTTTATTAAACCTAAAGTTTTAATTAAGGATTAAAGATTTTAATTACCATTTTACCCTTTAAGCTTAATAATTTCATAACTCACTAAATTGAACTCAAATGAACTTGAAATTTTTATGTGACTTTACTCATATGTCAATAAAGACATGAGAGGAGAAAATGTGATTTTTCTGTATTTAATTTATTTATATAATTATTTTTGGTGGAAAATAGAGATTTTCAAGGAAAATTTGATAACATGACCAAGGGAAAAGTTTCTGTCCTTAAGAAAATTAGGGGACATTCCTAATGACCAGAGAAGCATTTGGACCAATTTTGGTGATTTTTTGAATTATATTATTTTTATTATAATTATTTTGAGTTTTGGAGTGTTAATTAATTTAAAAATAAGATAAATGTTGAAAAATGGATTTTATATTTTTCAAAAATCTCTCTGATATCAAGGAAACCAGAGAATCAAATTTTGCAATTTTTTGATTTTTCTATGATTTATAATCATTATTTTAGTGAAAATGCTAGAAAATACATTTTTTAATTTTAAAATTACCCTAGGGCTTTAAAATTTAATATCTCACTAAATAGACTTAGGAAAAATGTGGGATTTGTTCCTAAGTGATTAAAATTCAAAATGTGACATTTTGGTGAATTTTATTATTTTTGTGATTTTTATTATTTTTTAATTATTAAAAATATTAAAATATTATTAAAAATCAACTTTTTTAGAAAATTAAAATTTTAATTTTCTTAGGTTCCCCTGATATCAGAGAGGCTCCAAAACCAATTTGGTGAATTTTTAAAAAGTATTTTAAAAGTTATGAATTTTTAAAGTTTAAAATGGCTAAGTGGCTTAATCGGCCGATTAGTGGGGCTAACGCAAGTCCGATTGACCTCGAATTTTTATGGTGGATTCCTCTGATCCTAAAGGTCAGTGGAGAATTGATTTCAAGTCAATTTGATACACTAGTTAACTCTAATTAATTAAAGACTATTTTGGGTGTTTAAGCCGATTAGGGTTAATACGAGTGAATTAACTCAAGTCTATATTTTCCTAGAGTCCTACGGTCATAAGGAACATCACCAAATATTTCTAGAATTTATTTCACAACATGCTAATTTTTGGAATTAAAATACTCAAAACGACAACATGCATTTGAAAAATAAATAACTTTTCACGGAGATGGCCTCGACCTTGGAAAATTCGAGGGAATGTTCCCGAGTTCAGAGGCTTAAAGCCCTATGGTCTCATGCCATGGTGAATTGTATACATGCATGGAGAATTAAATGTATGCGGAGAGTAAATAAATCATAAAAAATAAAATACTTAATTAAATTAAATGATTTCTTTTCCACATTATTCTCCTCATGTTCATTGAGCGAGAGGGTATTTTTATTTTATTTTTGTGATTTTTCTACACGAGAGATATGAATTTTTGAAGTTTAGGGAATTAAATAAATAGAAAAATACCCTAATTTTCTATTTATCCACGCGGCGCCGCGTCGACCTCGGCGGCTCCGAACGCACGCGCGTCGCGCTCCCATTCGACGCCGCCACCTGAGTCGGCGGCCGGGCCCGCGGTTCTCGTGCCGGTCTCTACGGTCCGAGCCGCGATCTGGCCGTCCGTGCGCGCGTGTATCGAATGGACGGCATCCGTTCATCGTCCCCAGTGTTCTCGCCGAGAGCGAGTCCACGCTAAATCCACAAGATCTCGCTCGATTCTCGATGGATTTTCATGTTCTTATACTACTATGGATTCGTCTTGAAGAGACGAACACATCTATACGAGTAACATGCATTGAAACTAAGGCATTTGAAATGGAGAATCTCCGAAGCTCGGGATGGATAGTTAACTCATACCTTAGCTCGGAGAAGTGTGGCTTGATACGAGAGTTGTTGCACCTTCGATTGGGTCCAGTGAGCTCAGGATGAAGTCTCCGAGTACAGTGAATTACTAGCTATGAAAGTGACCACGGTAGATCACAAAGCTTGGAGGTTGGAGCAAGCTAGGTGGCTGGAGATGGGGCTTTCGGTGGGAAACTTCTCCTCTTGGTCCGGTGAAGGTGTAGGACCGGTCGATTTGAGGATTGGCTCGACTGTGGCAAAGTGTCTGGTTTTGGGTGGAATTTCGGTTGAGAAATTGGGCTCGTTGGTGGGGATTAGGGCGAATTGACACTGGGAATCAGCTGCTCTACAGGATGGTGAAGGGTTTGGAACAATTTTGGCGAGTTTCGGCGAGGTTTGTGCTTGGCTCCTCTCATGGCCGAGAGGGGTGGAGTTTAAATAAGTGTGGTAGGGGGCCTCCCGGGGAGAGTTAGGGCTTGGGATCGAGTTGCTACTGGTGAGGAGAAGATCGGCCATGGTGACCGTAGGGATGGGGCGGCTCGGCGAGTGAGAATTTCGATGTTGGCTCACATGTGAGCTCTCGGCCATGGTGTTTTCGGCGGCATGGTGGCCGGCCGGCAGAGCATGGGTCACCCTCGGAGTCGGGTGGGTCGGGGGTGGAGGTTTGTCTGATCCGATTGGCCATGGACATGTGTAAAGGCTTTGATCCGAAGTGGAATGGGGCATGGCTAGATTTGGACCTAAATGGGTCAGCCCACCCATTTGGGCTAGGTGCACCACCCAGAGCTGGTTTAAGGTGAGGAGAAAGTGATTTGGATCGGCTTGATTAGTGGGGTCGAGTCGCGATCCAAGTACGATTAGGCTTAAGCATGGTTTAGTGGAATCATGTAAGTGGTTAACCACCTTTAGGAGTTAAGGAAAGAGCCTCCTCCTTTTGCCCAAAATGGCATGGTGACATGTAAAGAGGCTCTCATGGCTTGCATATGGCTTATGCATGGCTCCATGGCTCCATTTGGCTTGGGAAAAGTAAAGTCGATTTCATGGAAATGGATTTAAGGAAAATTTTGGTATTTAGGGGTGATTTGGCATGAGGCTTGATTTGGAATTATTTGATGATGAATTTAGGACTTAGGGATGATTTTAATTGAAAGTATGATGAGGGGAAATGTCATATGGGCCTTGGAAGAATTTTGGGCTTTTTTGAAAGGGTTTTAGATGGGCTTTTAAGATGGATTAGGAAAGTGGGCTCTTGAATTTTAAAATGGATTTTGGGATGAAATTTTGTAAAGAGGTTGGGCCAAATAATTATTGGGTTTAGCTCATGGATGTGTCATGAGTGACTTGAAGCAAATTTGGGATGTAGTTTGGACTTGAATTGGGTTGGATTTGAATTCTTTTGGTGAATGGGCCGATGTAGGTCGAATTGGGCTAACTTGGGCCAATGTTGGGCTAGGGTTGAAATTGATGTAAAATAAATATTAAGAAATGTTTATGGGAGTGTTTCAAAGAGGTTTTGGCTTTGGTTGGGTTTTAATTTTGGGGTTTGGGCTTATTTGGGTTAGATTTGGGTTTAGGTCGAATTGGGCTTTTTGATTTTGGGTTGAATTTGAGTGGGGTTTGGGTCAAAATCTTGGGCAAATCATGTTAGTGTTTTGTTTATGAGGATGTTAAGGAAGGTTTAGAAAAGATTTGGGGTTAATTGGAGTTGAATTGGGTTAGTTTGGGCTAAGTTTGGGTCATGGGTCCAAATTTGGGCTTTAAGGCCCAAAGTGAAATTGGATCCAAATGTCAATCAAATTGGACTTGGATTTGGTCTAAATTGGTATTGGGAATGTTGAATTGAAGTTTAGAATTGAATTGGACCAAAATTGGGGTCAATTGGGTATGTTTGGTTTGACATTGGGTCCACTTTGGGTTAAAATGGAGTCGATTTGGGGGTTTTGACAAAAGTAGGGTAAATTGACAAAATTGGCCCATGGTGTAGTTGGACAAAATGAAATTGGGAATATTTGGGATTTTCTGGAATTTTCTGGGAATTTTCTGAATTTTTGGATTTTTAGGCGAGAAGGGTATTTTGGGTATTTGGAGGGTATTGGGGGGTTTTCTTGGAATTTTTGGTATTTTTGGGTATGGATGATCAATTTGAGTGATGTGGAGGTGTTTGGGATTGATTTTGGAAAATTTTAGGTAATTTGGAGATTTTGCGAAAATTTGGGTAATTCGAGGGTTTTGGGTAGGTTTAGTAGGTGTAGGGTCCGGGAGTCGAAAAATTGAAAATTTGGGAAATTGAAGATTGGGTGAATTTGGGTGGGGTGAAATCATTTTGGTTGAGCCATGAAGCCATTCGAAGCAATATGAGCCATGAAAGGACTCATTTGAGGCATTCATTTATGTTGTTCACTAACCCTCTTGCGAGGGCTTAGGGGTTAAGGACCATCCATGTGAATCACCTACATGAGTCGGGAGGTCGAGTTGGGTATGGGTGTGGTTTTAGGAAGTGTGTGGAAATGTAGTGTGTAAGTGTAGTGTATATCGGCCCTTCACGAGACCGGGCCGCCGGGCGATCTGGGCGAGAAGAGTCTCATAGGAACTCATCCTTTAAACTTCGCATTTGATTTCGACCCTGCAGGTGATTAGGGGTCTATGGTCGAGTTTGTGGAGTTTGCGGGGAGTTTAGAAGTGGTTTGAATTTCTAAAGGCGGGTCCCGATTCTAGTCCTCAAGATAGTCGAAGGAAAAGCTGAAGCTAGATCCTAAGCACTAAAAGAAGAAAGGAAGACCTCGTCGAAAATGAGGTCGACAAATGGACCCCGATAGGTGTGGTGGTGACGGAGCACACGCGCGCGTGGTGTTGACCGAAGCGATCAGCAAAACCAACACGAGATGTCGAGTGACGAACTTGGGACGAAGTAGAAGAGTTTCTGTCGGGGAGTGTCGAGTATATCTACGGAGCCGGAGATTCTTGAACTCATCGGTGAGGAAAGGAAAAGGAGGTAAATCCCGAAATCACGATGATGCGAGGAATTTCGATTTAGATTTTATTTTGTTTCAATTTATGTTTTGATGTGTGAGTTTAAATTTTAGTTTGGAGTTTCGATTTAGATTGAAGTTTTGTCGAAAATTAATTTGAGGGATTTGATTTGAAATGAAAATTAGGATTTTGAGGTTTTAGATGTAACATCTCCGACCTCGAAAGAAGATTGAATTGATTAGATTGAATCGTTGCGATGAGAAGATATCTCGGAGCAAAGTGGTGTTGGATGTAAAATCCTTAACCTCGAGAATTTGAATTCGATTTGATGTATTTCATTGCGATAGGGAAAAGATCCTAAAGCGATGCGATCTCGGATGTAAAATCCTCGACCCGAAAGGTTGAATTTTGATGTATTTCGGTGCGATAGGAGAAGAATCCTAAAGCGGTGCGGTCTTGGATGTAAAATCCTCGACCCAAAAGTTTTGAATTTGATGTATTTCGGTGCGATAGGAAGAGAATCCTAAAGCGGTGCGATCTTGGATGTAAAATCCTCGACCAAAAGTTTTGAATTTGATGTATTTCGGTGCGATAGGAAGAGAATCCTAAAGCGGTGCGGTCTTGGATGTAAAATCCTCGACTCGAAAGTTTGAATTTTGATGTATTTCGGTACGATAGGAAGAGAATCCTAAAGCGGTGCGGTCTTGGATGTAAAATCCTCGACCCAAAAGTTTTGAATTTTGATGTATTTCGGTGCTGATAGGAAGAGAATCCTAAAGCGGTGCGGTCTTGGATGTAAAATCCTCGACCCGAAAGGTTTGAATTTTGATGTATTTCGGTGCGATAGGAAGAGAATCCTAAAGCGGTGCGGTCTTGGATGTAAAATCCTCGACCCGAAAGTTTTGAATTTTGATGTATTTCGGTGCTGATAGGAAGAGAATCCTAAAGCGGTGCGGTCTTGGATGTAAAATCCTCGACCCGAAAGGTTTGAATTTTGATGTATTTCGGTGCGATAGGAAGAGAATCCTAAAGCAGTGCGGTCTTGGATGTAAAATCCTCGACCCAAAAGGTTTGAATTTGATGTGTTTCAGTGCAATAGGAAGAGAATCCTAAAGCAGTGCAGTCTTGGATGTAAAATCCTTAACCCCGGGAATTCGATTTGATGTATTTCATTGCGATAGGGAAAAGATCCTAAAGCAATGCAGTTTCGGATGTAAAATCCTCGACCCAAAGGTTGAATTTTGATGTATTTCGGTGCTGATAGGAAGAGAATCCTAAAGCGGTGCGGTCTTGGATGTAAAATCCTTGACCCGAAAGTTTTGAATTTTGATGTATTTCGGTGCTGATAGGAGAAGAATCCTAAAGCGAGTGCGGTCTTGGATGTAAAATCCTCGACCCAAAGTTTTGAATTTTGATGTATTTCGGTGCTGATAGGGAAAGAATCCTAAAGCGAGTGCGGTCTTGGATGTAAAATCCTCGACCCAAAAGTTTTGAATTTTGATGTATTTCGGTCTGATAGGGAAAGAATCCTAAAGCAGTGCAGTCTTGGATGTAAAATCCTCGACCCAAAAGAGTTTGATTTTGATGTATTTGATTGAGATTTGATTTGAGATCTAGAAGATCGGATTTGAGATTTGATAGAGATTGAATTTGAACTTGATTGAGACTTGAAGCCTGGAAAGATTGAATTTGGAAATTTGGAAATTTGGAAGGATGAGTTTGAACTCGATTGAAACTTGATTTAAGATTTGATTTGAAATTTGAAAGATCGAGTTTGAAACTTGATCGAGATTGGATTTAGATTTTGATTGAGGTTTGATTTGGAAGTTTGGAAGGATAGAATTTGATTTTGAAGTTTGAAAAGATTGAAATTTGATTCGGAATTTGGAAAGATTGAATTTGAGATTTGTGTTGATTTCGTTTATCTTTTAATGGTTCAAATTTTATTTTATTGTTTATTTAATGTTCATGTGAACTTGGTGTTTGTCATTTTTCAGATTTTTTTAGAAAGTTTTCTTTTATTCTCTTTTTTCTTTTCATTTCTTTGTTCGAAGTTCATTTAACTTTTAATGGCGTTTCCCGATCGATTTGCACTAAAAGAGGTGAAGGCCGAAAACGTGACATGGTCACTTTCATTCCAATCATGTTGAAAATACGTCGTACGACTCGATGCGGAATATATTTCATACAATCCATGTAGACTCGAAACGGATGTGTATGATCTTTGTTGATCCATCGAAAAGAATCATCGTCGAAAATCCATGTACGAATAGTGAGGTACATGGTCGATAACATCACCTTCCAAGCCATCCTTGGCGAGGATGCGAGTTGGATGTACGTTGGAGGTGTGATATTTCCCATGTAACTCACGGCTCGTAAGGCGGAGGTTCTCTAGCTCTGGGTACGGTTGGAAATGGTAAGGTATTTTGCTTGTCGTCCATCCTCACGAAAGTAGCTGAGATTCGCTCCACTGGCACCTGCGTATGCGATGCTTTGCGATATACGCTCCAGTTACCTTGCGGTATCATGATGGAACCCACCGGTAAAGGTATCTTCTGCGGCCCTCGGAACTCTCGCCGGGCTTGCTTATCCGGAGGTCGGATCCGAACATGATGTTGCACTCATTCGAAAGAGCCGTGCGGAAGGTCCAACGAAGTCGTGGTGATCGATATGTGGGGGTATGCGGTCACTTGTTTGTAGATGTTGATAATGCGGCTATTGGGTATGCGATCTGCTGGCGGTACCCTCCATGTTATCAATCTTTTTACCATTCTCTTGATAACTAATGGCATCGGATCTACTTGCCATGACGAAGTATCCACGGTGGGTTTCCCTTCCTGTCTTCGGCAAAGTTGTAGCGACATCCGCATTGTATTGTGATTCTTCCTTTCCACGGCATCCATCTCGGGGTTACGAGTATGTGTTTTCCCTCGGGCGGCTTGCTCGGCCCATTCTTTTCGGATCCGGATACGAGTCCACGATTTGCTGTTGTTCATACTGCGAGAATACGTCGGTGTGTAGCTCGAGGCCTTCTAGTATGTTGATTCTTCTTCCTTTAATTCTCTCGAAGTATTCGAAAGTTTTCTTTTCAACATTACGCATCCTCTCCGGCTCGTATTCCGGAATGATCTGCGAGATGGCGAGGCCTTGTGACATATTGTGGGATATATGGTTCGATCCCTTCACGTTCCCTGCATGCCTCGGCTCCTCGGGGATGATGCACGTCGGGACATCCCCGGGGTTGCTTACTGCACAAGGTCGTACCGCTGCTGGTGGTTCTATCCAGATGGCGTGGTAGCCTTCTTTCTTCGATCTTCGGAGATTTCCACAGTTCTTTTACGTTATTCTAGGAGGCTGGCCTCCTTTCTTCGAGTTCTGGTGAGCCGGTGTCCTTGAAATGTGAGTGCTGGCATTAGCGAGTGTCTCATCTCGTCGCGGTCGCGGCTAGTTTTGTTAACATTTTACGGATGCGGCGATTCTTATTTCTTCGTTGTGTGGTGCAGTGAGAGTAGCTCTCCGAACTTCTTGAATCTCGCGGGCGCGGCGGTGACAAGCTTGCCCTCCGTCTGTAGCGACTACGGACTTCATTTTCTTGTCTTCTTCGGTGTTTGCTTTTCTTTTCTTGTTGTTGGATTGGTGGCTTGGGCCACCCACTTTCATCAGCTGTCTGCCGGGTAGTTCTTCTCGGTTAGCCGGGACCCGGTCACTTTCCTCGTCTTGTAGGCTGCTGCGGTGCGAAATGCGAGTCGATCTCGATTATCGCTCCATCTTTCACCCTCTTTTCATCGAGTGCGAGGCTTACGCCATTCTTAAAGTTCAAGACCAATGGCCAGATTCGACATTTCCTGCGAAAAGACAAGGAAAAGGATCGAGAGTATATCTTAAGAACAAAGAACATTAAGAAAATGTTTATTAAAGATACATTTTTATTATTCTTATATTTTGAAATTTAACGGGAATGAAGTAGGATAAGATGCGGAAAGAGATCTTGATTTGAAAAAGGAAACAAGGAAAACTTAATTATCATGATTTTATTTATTTTAGCACATTTTATTATTTTTGGGTTCGGACCCGATCATAAGTAATTACTTCACCAGTGTTTCTTAGGGATGAAGAATTCATTCCTTCGAAACATCGGGTAGCGTAATATTTTTCAAGTATCGTCGAGTTGATTGGAAGCATATGTCGTTCTCACTGGCGATTCACTAGGCTGGTAGGAACCTCACGAGTATCTTGCTTGACCACAGACGGTCCTTCCGAGTGGGTTCAATTTTCCTCTATCTTGCGGTGTGCGAGAATAGGTCTCTTGAGAACGAGAACTAAGTCACCGACCTTGAAGGTTCTTGGGCGGACCGGTTTGTCATGGGCTTGAACCATCTTAGCTTGGTATAGTTCTAAGATGCATGTTGTCGTTGCAAGTCTTTTCCCTTCGAGCTTTCTAATTCTTCGAGTCGTAGCACGGCGTTTTCTTACGTCGTGATCTTGTTTGCAGTTGCGATTCCGAGTGAAGGAAGGCTGAACCTCTAAAGGTAACAGCTTGCCTCGGACCCATGCAACGGAGCGTAAGGTGTAGCTTGAGTAGGAGTTACGAAGGTTGTCCGGTAGGCCCAGTAAGGCTTCTAACAATTTCTCGTGCCAATTTCTCTTATTATCGTCCGGGGTTTTCTTTAAGATTTGAACGAGAGTTTTATTAAAAGCCTCGGCGAGGCCGTTTGCTCTTGGGTAGTAAATTGTTGAGTATCGCCGGTCGATTCCGTGTCTCACGACAAAATTGTTGATTTGTGTGCTTCGAATGCGGCCAGGTATACGAGATGATCTGCGCGGCACTCAGAAACGGTGAGACAACTTGGTTCTTGAAAAGCTGCAGGCACGTGGTGTGCTTTCACTTCTCAAAGTGGAGCGCCTGCCCGCTTGGAAAAGTGATCTGTGGCATGAAGAATGAAACGATGTCCTTTCGAAGATGGTGGTTCATCGGACCTAGTATATACGTGCCCTGACATTCGAATGGCCGCGACGCATTGTCGGGTGTAGCACATTGGAGGTTGATGTAGAACCACTCCGTGCACTTGGCATTGGTGACGGCTCTTGGCGATTTTCATGCGGTCGGTCATCATCGAGGGCCGATAGTACCCTAGTCTTTTAATTTTCATCTTCATCTTTGGACCGGCTCGGTGAGCGCCGCGGAGTCTCGAATGCACCTCTTTAACAATTTCGCGGGCCTCGGACCCGCTTAGGCACCTTAGCCGCATTTGATCGAAAGACCTTACGTATAATGTGTTGTTTATTAATGCGTAAGACGAGTTCTTTTCTTGATCGATGGGCCGGCGACCTATCGTCACAGTAGCTTTCATGTTTGCGGAGTAATCCATCGATGGTTGTCGCTGATCTTCGTGTTTTTACATCCTTCTTCTGTTGATTCTTTTTCTTTTTCGATTTGTGTATCATGTGCATGTCAATTTGTGATAGGACTGACGTCAGTGAGTCGACACTTCATCGATTCATCTTGCAAACGAGGCAAATTCTTTTGCGAGACGGGCTAAACAGCATCTGTAAAGCATTCTCTTTTCTAGGAATTTTGTAGATCGTTACATTTGGAATCTATTCAGCATGTTGTATGGCATCTTTGGAAGTATTGTTCGAGTCTTGGCTTTAAAAATTACGTCTTGTCCGTGATACGTTGAATGATTAGCGTGAATCCCCGTAGATGTTGATGTCAGTTATCCCAGTTTGAATGGTTAATTCCAATCCCGTTATGAGGGCTTCGTGATTCCTTCGTTGTTTGTACACGGTTGCGTCGAGTGGTAGGAGTATCTTAACATCCCCAGCTCAGGTGTTATAAAGATTAGCCGATTCTGCCTTACTGGAGCACTATCACTTGCGATTCTTCGTCTTTGTGTCTTTGAAGATGCTCCGTCGAAATACAATTCCCGACGTCGATCATCGGGGTCTTCTAGGTTCATTATTTGTTCATCAGCGGATCGTCGTTGAGAGGAGATTCGGCCGGCAAAGGGTGTCTTTGCGAGGAAGTCTGCTAAGACTTGTCCTTTTACGGCACGCGAGGCACGAAAGTTATATCGAATTGCGATAATATCATTGACCATGCGGCAAGTCGCGGAAAGTGTTGGACGAGTCATCGAGTATTGCGATGGATTAAACTTCGAAATCGAGTTGACCTTGTGAAAGCATGTAGTGCACGAGCTTTTGAGCGGCGAAGATCGGGGCCGAACAATGCTTTTCGATTGCGGGATACCTTACTTCCGTCGGAAGTAAACGACGGCTTAAGTAGTAAAGAGCATTTTCTTTACCCTCATCATTGACACAGGTTAACGAGGCTCGAGAGAGATCGTCTAAAGCCGCGGTGTAAAGTATCGTCGATCTGCACTGAGGCCAGAGGCTGCTAAGACGGGAGGTGTCATTAAATATTGTTTAATGTCTTCGAAGGCCTTCGGCATTTCTCTTCCCGAATAAATTTGGCGTCCTTTTTAACTAGTCTTGAGAAAGTGACACCTGCGACGGAGTTTGAGATAAAGCGTCGAAGATATGCCGGCTTCCTTGAAAAGATCGTAGTTGTTTTAAGGTTTTGGGAGGCGGCATTTCTAAGATGGCTTTAATCTTCTCGGGTCGATTTCGATTCCACGATGTCGGACGACGAATCTAAGAATTTCCGGAGGTGAGCCGAAGGCGCATTTTAAGGGATTCATCTTAAGGTTAAATTGTCTTAATCGTTCGAAAACAATTCTCGAATCATACGAATTGGTTTTCCTTTACTTTGCTTTTGATGACGACATCGTCCACGTAGCACTCGACTTGATTGTGGATGAGATCATCAAAAATTCTTGTCATTGCTCTTTGGTAAGTTGCTCCTGCGTTCTTCGATCGAATGGCATCATTGGTGTAGCAAAATACTCCGATCGGCGTTGCGAATGCTTGTAAGCTTTTCATCTTACGGAGCCATTTTTATCTGGTTGTATCATGAAGATCCATCCATGAATGAGAATATTTCATGTGTCGAAACGATATCGATCATCGATTCTGGAATCGGTAGAGGAATTCATCTTTTGGACATGCCTTGTTTAAATCTCCGAAGTCCGCACAAATTCGATCGACCATTCTTCTTTCGGTGGCACTACGTTGGTAGCGCGAGTCGGGTATTGTTCTTCGCGGACAAATTTAGCGTCTATTAGCTTTTTAACTTCGAGCTATGACTTGTTGTTCGATTTCCGGACGCATTCTTACGGGACCTTGTACGGTAGGAGCAGTAGGATCCACTCTAGCTTATGGACTGCTGACCTGCGGGGCTAATCACGGCATTTCATCGTAGCTCGAAGCAAAACGAGTCTTTAAATTCCATTAACAATTTGATTATTTCTCGGAGTCTTCTTTATTGAGTAAGGAGCTAACAAAGGTAGGTACAGAGCTCTTCGTTAGTACCTAAGTTAACTTCAGTTAACTCATCATTGTAGATTTAATTTCCTCTTCGAATTACGGTGGAGCGTCTCCAGTTTGTAAATCTTCGAGTTCGTACGTAGTTTCCATGCGAGTTTTCATTGGACTTGCGAGTGACGACCGAGCAAAATTCGAGTATCGTCGGCCTGACCTGCGTGTCGAGATCCGAGTCCATACTTTGAATTGGGAGGACGGCGGAGTTATTCCATAACTTTTCAAAATGTTGTGATTGGCCTTTTGTCCATTGTCGAGGTAAGAAACCACGTTGAATTAAATTTTGAACACGGGGAGAGTACCGCTCGAAAAGGTAATTCCATTAATTCGATGAAGTGACATCTTCGAATTGTACATTATTCTCGGTTTTGGAAGAAGAAGCACCACGGTAGAATTTGATCGGCTTTGCACGTCACTACGTACCTCTTTGACCTCCATACCCTCGATCTTATTAGAATGGATCGGAGTTAGGGTCATAGTATGTACGTAGTGGTTAATCTTCTCGTACATCGATTTGTATTCTTCGTTCTTTTCATCTTCGAGGAGATTTTGTATTGCGGCTTCTTTCGACTTATTGTTGCTGCTTCTTGCTTGATTTCTTTTTCCTCTTCGAGCTATCTTCCCGATCGAACATTGATGGTTGGTTTCTTCGTCCCGGTGTCCTAGTGTCTACTACCACGGCCTCGTCCACGGCCTCGACCTCGGATGCGAGTTGTGGAGAAACCTTCACCATCTCGTCGGAAGGGAGTGGTGAGTGGCTGTTGGACTAGAACTTCGGAGTTCTTCGTTGTCTCGAACTTTCTTTGCTTCATTTGTTATGGTATCTCTTGAGAAGATTGTTTTCTTTGGCGGTGCATAATAAGCTGCATCTTCATGGATTCCGATTTCATGTACGGAGAATGGTTGTAAGTCTCCTTTGATGCGCTTGTTCCCCTCCATCGTAATATTTGATGCTGCGATGTAGAGATGATGGTACCATCTCTGTTTTCATGTATCCATGGTCGGCTCAGTAGAGCGTTGAACGACGTTTCGAATCGATTATATGAAATTTTGCGGTTGTCTTTGCTAAATCACCGGTCTTCATCGGTAGCGTTATTGACCGAGGGCTCTTTCTCCTTTACGGTTGAATCCTCTTAATAACATTTTGTCGGCCTCGAGCTCGCGAGCATCGATTTCCAAGTATGCTAGTGTTCGAAGACTCATTATATTGATTGATGCTCCTGGATCCACGATACTGCGGAGAGCGTAAACTTCCCGATTGTGGCGAAATGTACGACGGTCGGTTGTGATCTGGCATCCCGAGTAGTAGGTCATTGTCACGTGAAGGTAACACCTCGGTTGTTCCTTTAACGAGCAAACCTCATCTAAGGAATCTCCAGGCCATTTGAGCTAAGCGAATTTCCGGATCGAGTAAGGCCTTGATCGGAGCTTCTCTCATCTCCTTTGATAAGATGAGAGCATCGTAGATGTCTCGGTTTGGCGGTAGTTTCCTAAGATGGGCTAGCACGTTGTAGTCCACTTTATTCTCATGCGTCTCGGCTTCTTCTCGAATGGGTATGTCTTCGGCTGGGGTTGGTTCTTCTTGAACAACCACACCTTTCCTTTGTCTTTTGGACCCATTCTTGGAGGTAGAACTTTTCCACTTCTTAGGTTGACTTCGTAATTTCTTCGAATCTAGTGTTGAGTTTGTCGGTGTTTCCTCTCGAATCGGAATGGTGGCTCTTCGGATTATCTTCAAAATGCGAAGGCTACTAACTCTATCGTAGCTGGAGCTCCTCGAAACTCACGAGATAGATCCAGTTGCTTGTTGAACTCTCGTAGCCTCCTTGATGGATGCCTTCTTCGTCATTTTGATCGTCGAGATCTTGTATGATTTGAGAATTGTTGTTGGTATCGAAATCGACGCCGGATTGTCGCTAGTTACGTAATCGTTAGAAACGGTCGAAACGTAGCCAACGCCATCACCCTTATCATTATATGATCCCACGAAGTGAGCGAGATAATCATACAAAATCGAGAGGTTCGAGGATTTCTCCCCGAATCGGAAGCAACTATCTAGGATAAGCGGCCCCTAGTCCAGCCTTAGGAATCTCGGTCCCCTCTTCTTCGTCGATTTTCTTCTTCTCTTCGATTGTCTCTGTCGAGGTGGTTCTTCATCGCGAGTGATAGTACGAAGCAACGGGTCTCGAACTACGAATTGAAGCTCGCACAGAAGCGGTTCGGATGTTGTCAAAATCTTCTTCGAAGATCTCGTCCAGAGCGGTAGTCCATCCATCGTCGGTTGCATAGGGATCATCGGAATGACGGGATCGGTTGAGATAACATTGACGGAACCTCCTTTACGGGGTTCCTTCATGTACTCCTTCGGGATTGTTATATTTCCTTTCAGAAGGTTGTCGTTGAGCCGACTTTTGAAGGTAATGCGGTCTTCATCTTGTGCCCGAGCATCCAGATGGTAGGGCGAAAGTTGGGATCACCTTTCTTGTTGACTTCCTCTGGTCTTTTGGGCTCCGGCAGTTGGAAATACTGGAGTTTTCATTAAGCTACGGAACATCTTTAGTCTTGCTTCATTTTTGAACGGATATTCTGCGCTCGAAGCTCCCTCGATGTACGTTGCGGACGAGACGGTTGTTCATCTTGCGGAGACGGTGATCAGTTGGACGGGGTTCTTGGTAATTTTGTTGTGGTTCTTGCGGCCGTTACGGTGGTATTTGCATCGGTTGTTTGCCTTTGTCAGCTGCTGCAGCGACCCAGGATTTCTTTTCGAAAGTCTTCACCGGCTACGCTTGTCCGTCTTGTCGGCGAAAACTTAATTGCTTCGCCTCTTCTTGCAAGCTTCGGCCTTGCTTAACAACTTCTCGAAAGTCTTAATAGTGAATCCCTTGAGGAGAAGTGCTTATCGGGCCGTGAATGCTTTTAAGCGAGATCTGTAGTGCATGTTGTTCTTGCGGTTGTGGTTCACACTTCATACTTAAATTTCTCCATCGAAGTATGTAATCCACTAGAGTTTCATTCGGCCTTTGTTTCTCTGCCACTAAATCACCTATAGCGATGTGGTGCGAGCTCCGACGAATCGCTTAATGAAGAGGCTCTCTAGCTACGAGAATGTCTTTACTGGATCCAGTTGGGTAATTCTGCATACCGGTCGAAGGCGATCACGACGAGCTGGCTAACAAGCTCGTCGGAAGAGTAGCGCATCGCTCCCGCCGGCATTGCAACAAGCGGCACGAAAGTGTGCGACATGCTTGTCGGGGGTTCCGGTTCCGTCGAAGGTCTTAAACGAGAGGTGGTACGAAGCCGCTTTGGGTATTGGACGGCGTCGAATTCTTCGGGTAAGATGCGCCGTCCAGAATAGATGTCCGTTCTTCGATTGTGCTAGGGCTTCTCGCACTTGCTTGTTACTGCAAGTTCTTGATATCCTTTTCGGGGATCATACTTTGTGTTGTATCCTTTTCGGTGGTCATCCTGAGTGACGGATGTAATCTCCTTTCCTCCGTCTACGATGTGAATGACCTCACGGGGTGTCTCTGCATGTGGTTGTACTTGACTTTGGAGAGTGGCTAGAGCTACGGCCATCTCTTCCATCCTCTTCGCCATCGAGCGATCGTGTCGTCCTTTTCTGAAGGCTGTCTCTTCATCGGTTCAGGCTCCTCTCTTCTGCGAGCTGCGAGAGCACCTTGAGAAGATGATGAAGCTCGTGTCTCGACCATGTTGATTTCGCATATTCGTTGTCCATGAATTCCGATGAGTCGATCTCATCTCCGAACTTTTCTTCTCTTTCTTTCGCCGACCGTCGGATGTCGGTTCTCGGCTTTTCCATGGCATCTTCTAGCGGAGCTTTCTGCGTATCTTTGTGGTTGTCGTACGATGGTTGCGGGATCCTTTTCACGAGTCCCCTTCATCGCGGTAGCGCTTTCTTCGGATTCGAGCCTCACTGGCGAGACTTTCTCTCTCGGAGCTGCTTGTTTCGGTCTCGAGCGCCGTGGTGGGACGCCGCACCATCCTTCCAGCGGCGGAAGGTCTATGCGACCGGATGGTACTATCGGCCGAATGCTTGGAAGGTGGTATCCTCCCTGTCTGTCAATCCGATACTACGACGGGCGGGCTAGCCTTCATTCTCTTGCTTGGCTTTTCTATCATGACGGCGGGCTCTACTCGGGGCCCGAGACGGGATTTGGCGCAGCACCGCCACTATCCTTCGTAGAATTTCGACACGGGGCGATTTTCCTTCTTTGCTTAGCTTTCTACCAAAGTTTGCGGTCGAGCGAACGGCGTAGTTCTGGTTCTTTTCTTGCGGTATCGTTGTAGTATGCGGGTCGAGGTAATGTGGCGGCAATATTGCGAACATTCTCCTCGTCCTCGCGGCGGAGAGGGGATGGAACACGCTTCCTCCCAAAAGTGGTATGTAGTCGGGCGGTGGTGTATATTAGCGGCGGTGTATATTCAGCGATTCGGAATTTCCTCAGGGAAGGCGATCTCGGCGGCTACGGCTTCCACTGGCGATCCTTCTATTCTATTTCTTCTTTGGGTCTTTGTCGGCGACGGAATCTTGACTTGGACCCGATTTCGAAGACGGAAGGTCTTACGGGAAGGTCCGTACCCTCCACGGTAACGGGTTTACCATAGTTGCGGATTTCTTTCCCCTTTGGTTTGGCGGAAGTCGGGGTAGGTGCGGAAACAACTAGACCGGTGGGGGTAGTGAGAGCGAGTCCTCTGCCGGACGGCGGTACTCCTCTAGTCGGGACCCTTTGCGGGGAGGAAACTCTTGGGTCGACCTAAGGTTGAACTCGAGCGGTGGTTCCTCGGCTTCGGATACCTTGTTTGTCGGTGCGAGAGGGAGACGTCGGTGACCTTGACGTTCGTGTTTTCAAATCCCTGTCCGAATCGGATGACCCCATTGTTGGGCGGCTCATCCTTATAGACGGCGAAGTCCGGTCCGTTGGTGAAGGAGAAAATCGGTTTCGGGGCTTCCATTTACGCGAGGTAGATTACGGTTGTCGGTCCGAGTTATGCTTCTTTTCTTCAGGACGAAAAGAAAGGAATTGAAAAGAGTCCGAACTCATTCTTTGTTCATGTATTTATCATTTGTTAAAAGAATCACTTATTAGAGGGTTTGTTTATTTAGAACGGAACGTTCGAAGGTGTAGAGAAGGTAAGGAATCCGATTCGGAAAGGAAAAGAAAGTCTTAAGCGAGACTTCCCGAGCTCGAAGGATCACTCTAGACTAACACTGATCAGGGGTCCACCCGCCTCGGAAATGAGGTAAAAGGATCTCGGAACCTCTCTGTTTAGGGGTGTCTAAACGAGTGGCTCCTAAATCCGAGAGAATGTTGGCTATACTTGTTCGAGATAGAAATGAACATAGTATTCCAACGGAAAGAAGGGTAGTTTGATCCATTAGGGACATGGATACACTACTGATTTTTGAAAACGGAATTATTTGATTATAATGGAGAGAGGAATTTTCCCAGTGGAGTCGCGAGAAATCTGTGCGGCTTATTTTTTATTATTTTTTTATTTTTTAGGTCGTGTTTTATTTTGAAGAGGGGTCGCTACGTAATCTGTCGGCGAATTTTAATTTAATTTAAATAAATAATTTGAAAAGTAGTATTTGATTTTAAAAATAATTTTTAAATTTGAAGATTTTAAGATATGAAATCAAGCCGATCTCGCATCCCGAAATAGTTTATATAAACGAGCACCGCACCACTAGCTTGTGTACTATCACTAAGGATAGACACCTGCTATGATGGTGGGGCTTGATTAAATAAACTAGAAGATTAGTGACATCCGTTTGGTACGTGAACCAATTTTATAAGCAAACAAGTTTCCCACCTTAATATGAAAACATTAAACGGGGTTTATATTACACAGGTTCTTTAAAATTCCACTATAAGGGCAAGCCCACATAGTTAATTACATCTTAAGTGACGGGAATCACCTAAGAAAACTCTCGATAATAATCGATGATTACGCTCTCGAGAATTTCGAAGTTTAAGGTTTTCGAAGATTGAATTTTGGAATTTCGATAGGGAATGGATCGAATTTTGGAACATTTTTGTTTTGTGAATCGAAGGAAGAAAGGTAGGAGAAATCAACGATTCGAAGTGAACTTCGATAATTTCCGACTATCTATCGTTTGGCTTGAATTTAGGAAAGTCCTAATGTTTATTTAGTATTTCGATCTTGCGATTTTAATTAATTAGGGCTTATATTTGTATGATAAAATCAAAGCAAATAGCACAGAAAATGTGAGGGTTTATGTCGTATCGGACGGCTACCTCGGAATCCTAAGAGCCGGTTAGGGCTTAATTTGCGATACGAAATGCACAACGAAGAGTTGAGGATTTATGTTGCACTTAAGCGAAGCTACCTCGAAATCACATGGCTTTGTTGTTTTTTAATTCTAGGAAAGTTTCTTTGAAGTAGACTCGGGTTTTTGCGATGACGATGGTCGTCTTGCCCTATCATACTCAGAGCTCCTTGTTGTTGCGGAGGTTTAGTTTTAGAAATCATAAATCGGGGAGTTGAGAGAAGTGTTTTGGTTTAGAGAAAATCTTAATTTCCAGGTGTTTTTTATGTTTTATTTAAAACAAATCTTAAAGTTGATTATAACGACACGGTTAAGATCCACGGTTCCATCCTTCGGCATCGTTATTTTTATCGGATTCACTTAGTCCGGATGAATTTGCTAAACTGTTGAATGAGTTCCACACTTTCATTTAGACCAGTGGGAAATCCCGTTAGCGACACGTAGGTTACATCATCAGAGGTATTCCAGATCATCCGACGGGACGTTTTAATTTAGTTACGATTGTAGTTTTGTGTTACTGTTTGTGATTAAATTTTGAGTTGTTTTATCTTTTGAAATGTTGTGGCGGTGAATTTTATCTTGCAATGACTTTTAACTTAGTTTTGGTTTTAGTTTTAGGAATTATCCTAAAGGTGTGGGTTTTCATGCAACGGTTGTTTTATCGTACGAAAAAGTAAAATGCATTTACTGATAAAGTAAATTGCAGAAAGTAAATTGCGAATAAAATAAAAGCGTACACGGAGAGGTCTTCCAGTCATCCCAATTGCACTTAAAACACAATTAGAATATTTAAGCAAGTTCCTAGGTAAAAGCTAGGGAAGGTTATGGTTTTACACAGAATTCCTAATCATATGGTTAGTCGTCTCTGTATGACGTCTAGGTTCTTTGGGTTTTGGTTTAAGGACGATTTTCTTCATCGAAGAATAATCGAATTCAATTGTTCTTATAAATATCCTATCATATTGAGGAAGTGCTTAAGAAGGATCTTAAACATCTTTTGATATTTCTAGAATTATTTTAAGTCAGAATGAATTTAATTATATAAATGAATCGATCGTCAAGGGTTTTCAAGTCTTGTTAACTTGCTCGGTGAACTAGGACATTTGAATATCCTATGAGTAAAGTAACACTCCATTTAATGTTTTATTTAGGAGTTATAATAACTAAAGCTTTCGAGGGTAAGTTAGTATTGAATGATTTGATTTAAGTTAAAGGGTTTAAATTTGGAATAGTGTTGAAGTTGCTTTATATTTAGTTTAATTTAATTTAATTTGATTTGATGTTTAATTAATTTGATTTGATTTAACTTTAATTTAATTATTTAATTTAATTTAATTTAATTTTAATTATTTAATTTAATTTAATTTAATTGTTTTAATTTAATTTAATTTAATTATTTAATTTAATTTAATTTAATTTGTTTAATTTAATTTAATTTAATTATTTAATTTAATTTAATTTAATTATTTTAATTTTAATTTAATTTAATTTAATTTAATTTAATTTAATTTAATTTAATTTTTAAATTTAATCTTAATTTAATTTATCTTTAATTTACTTTATTTTTAATTTTAATTGAAATTAAGTCTTTTAATATTTTAAATTTGAGTTATCATTTTAATTAAACATTGAGTATTAGTTGATATAATTAATTTAGGGATTTTTAAATTAAAGAATAAATCTCTTCATAATAAATATCCCTTATTTTAATGATTCAATTTTATTATTCTTCAAATTTAATCCATTATTTAATTAAAGTTTAATCATTTTGAAATTGTTTAATGGGTTTCTACCCTTTAATTATTTAAATTTCAATCATCCAAATCAGATTAGGATCAAATATTTTACTTGTTGATTTTTTATTAAACCTAAAGTTTTAATTAAGGATTAAAGATTTTAATTATCATTTTACCCTTTAAGCTTAATAATTTCATAACTCACTAAATTGAACTCAAATGAACTTGAAATTTTTATGTGACTTTACTCATATGTCAATAAAGACATGAGAGGAGAAAATGTGATTTTTCTGTATTTAATTTATTTATATAATTATTTTTGGTGGAAAATAGAGATTTTCAAGGAAAATTTGATAACATGACCAAGGGAAAAGTTTCTGTCCTTAAGAAAATTAGGGGACATTCCTAATGACCAGAGAAGCATTTGGACCAATTTTGGTGATTTTTTGAATTATATTATTTTTATTATAATTATTTTGAGTTTTGGAGTGTTAATTAATTTAAAAATAAGATAAATGTTGAAAAATGGATTTTATATTTTTCAAAAATCTCTCTGATATCAAGGAAACCAGAGAATCAAATTTTGCAATTTTTTGATTTTTCTATGATTTATAATCATTATTTTAGTGAAAATGCTAGAAAATACATTTTTTAATTTTAAAATTACCCTAGGGCTTTAAAATTTAATATCTCACTAAATAGACTTAGGAAAAATGTGGGATTTGTTCCTAAGTGATTAAAATTCAAAATGTGACATTTTGGTGAATTTTATTATTTTTGTGATTTTTATTATTTTTTAATTATTAAAAATATTAAAATATTATTAAAAATCAACTTTTTTAGAAAATTAAAATTTTAATTTTCTTAGGTTCCCCTGATATCGAGAGGCTCCAAAACCAATTTGGTGAATTTTTAAAAAGTATTTTAAAAGTTATGAATTTTTAAAGTTTAAAATGGCTAAGTGGCTTAATCGAGCCGATTAGTGGGGCTAACCGAGTCCAATTGACCTCGAAATTTTTATGGTGGATTCCTCGATCCTAAAGGTCAGTGGAGAATTGATTTCAAGTCAATTTGATACCTGGTTAACTCTAATTAATTAAAGACCTATTTTGGGTGTTTAAGCCGATTAGGGTTAATGCGAGTGAATTAACTCGAGTCTATTTTTCCTAGAGTCCTGCTGGTCATAAGGAACATCACCGAAATATTTCTAGAATTTATTTCACAACATGCTAATTTTTGGAATTAAAATACTCGAAAACGACAACATGCATTTGAAAAATAAATAACTTTTCACAGAGATGGCCTACGACCTTGGAAAATTCGGGGAATGTTCCCGAGTTCGGAGAGCTTAAAAGCCACTATGGTCTCATGCCATGGTGAATTGTATACATGCATGGAGAATTAAATGTATGCGAGAGAGTAAATAAATCATAAAAAATAAAATACTTAATTAAATTAAATGATTTCTTTTCCACATTATTCTCCTGCATTCAGCTGAGCGAGAGGGTATTTTTATTTTATTTTTGTGATTTTTCTACACGAGAGATATGAATTTTTGAAGTTTAGGGAATTAAATAAATAGAAAAATACCACTAATTTTCTATTTATCCACGCGGCGCCGCGTCGACCTCGGCGACTCCGGACGCACGCGCGTCGCGCTCCCGTTCGACCGCGCCGCCACCGAGTCGGCGGCCGGGCCCGCGGTTCTCGTGCGGGTCTCCGGTCCGGCGCTTGATCACGGCCGTCCGTGCGCGCGTGTATCGAATGGACGGCATCCGTTCATCGTCCACAGTGTTCTCGCCGAGGCGAGTCCACGCTCAAATCCACAAGATCTCGCTCGATTCTCGATGGATTTTCATGTTCTTATACTCTATGGATTCGTCTTGAAGAGACGAACACATCTATACGGCTAACATGCATTGAAACTAAGGCATTTGAAATGGAGAATCTCCGGAAGCTCGGGATGGATAGTTAACTCGTACCTTAGCTCGGAGAAGTGTGGCTTCGATCGAGAGTTGTTGCACCTTCGATTGGGTCCAGCGAGCTCCGGATGAAGTCTCTGGTGCAGTGAATTGCTGGTATGAAAGTGACCACGGTCCGATCACAAGGCTTGGAGGCTGGAGCAAGCTCAGGTGGCACTGGAGATGGGGCTTTCGGTGGGAAACTTCTCCTCTTGGTCCGGTGAAGGTGTAGGACCGGTCGATTTGAGGATTGGCTCAGCTGTGGCAAAGTGTCCTGGTTTTGGGTGGAATTTCGGTTGAGAAATTGGGCTCGGTTGGTGGGGATTAGGGCAAATTGACCACTGGGAATCAAGCGCTCTACAGGATGGTGAAGGGTTTGGAACAATTTTGGCGAGTTTCGGCGAGGTTTGTGCTTGGCTCCTCTCGTGGCAGAGAGGTGGAGTTTAAATAGAGTAGGTGAGGGGCCTCCGGGGAGAGTTAGGGCTTGGGATCGAGCTTGCTCGGTGAGGAGAAGATCGGCCATGGTGACCACTAGGGATGGGGCGGCTCGACGAGTGAGAATTTCGATGTTGGCTCGCATGTGAGCTCTCGGCCATGGTGTTTTCCGGCGGCACAGTGGCCGGCCGGCCGAGCATGGGTCACCCTCGGAGTCGGGTGGGTCGGGGGCTGGAGGTTTGTGCGATCGATTGGCCATGGACATGTGTAAAGGCTTTGATCCAAAGTGGAATGGGGCATGGCTAGATTTGGACCTAAATGGGTCAACCCACCCATTTGGGCTAGGTGCACCACCCGAGGCTGGTTTAGGTGAGGAGAAAGTGATTTGGATCGGCTTGATTAGTGGGGTCGAGTCGCGATCAAGTACGATTAGGCTTAAGCATGGTTTAGTGGAATCATGTAAGTGGTTAACCACCTTTAGGAGTTAAGGAAAGAGCCTCCTCCTTTTGCCCAAAATGGCATGGTGACATGTAAAGAGGCTCTCATGGCTTGCATATGGCTTATGCATGGCTCCATGGCTCCATTTGGCTTGGGAAAAGTAAAGTCGATTTCATGGAAATGGATTTAAGGAAAATTTTGGTATTTAGGGGTGATTTGGCATGAGGCTTGATTTGGAATTATTTGATGATGAATTTAGGACTTAGGGATGATTTTAATTGAAAGTATGATGAGGGGAAATGTCATATGGGCCTTGGAAGAATTTTGGGCTTTTTTGAAAGGGTTTTAGATGGGCTTTTAAGATGGATTAGGAAAGTGGGCTCTTGAATTTTAAAATGGATTTTGGGATGAAATTTTGTAAAGAGGTTGGGCCAAATAATTATTGGGTTTAGCTCATGGATGTGTCATGAGTGACTTGAAGCAAATTTGGGCTAGTTTGGACTTGAATTGGGTTGGATTTGAATTCTTTTGGTGAATGGGCCGATGTAGGTCAATTGGGCTAACTTGGGCCAATGTTGGGCTAGGGTTGAAATTGATGTAAAATAAATATTAAGAAATGTTTATGGGAGTGTTTCAAAAAGGTTTTGGCTTTGGTTGGGTTTTAATTTTGGGGTTTGGGCCTATTTGGGTTAGATTTGGGTTTAGGTCGAATTTGGGCTTTTTGATTTTGGGTTGAATTTGAGTGGGGTTTGGGTCAAAATCTTGGGCAAATCATGTTAGTGTTTTGTTTATGAGGATGTTAAGGAAGGTTTAGAAAAGATTTGGGGTTAATTGGAGTTGAATTGGGTTAGTTTGGGCTAAGTTTGGGTCATGGGTCCAAATTTGGGCTTTAAGGCCCAAAGTGAAATTGGATCCAAATGTCAATCAAATTGGACTTGGATTTGGTCTAAATTGGTATTGGGAATGTTGAATTGAAGTTTAGAATTGAATTGGACCAAAATTGGGGTCAATTGGGTATGTTTGGTTTGACATTGGGTCCGCTTTGGGTTAAAATGGGTCGATTTGGGGGTTTTGACAAAAGTAGGGTAAATTGACAAAATTGGCCCATGGTGTAGTTGGACAAAATGAAATTGGGAATATTTGGGATTTTCTGGAATTTTCTGGGAATTTTCTGAATTTTTGGATTTTTAGGCGAGAAGGGTATTTTGGGTATTTGGAGGGTATTGGGGGGTTTTCTTGGAATTTTTGGTATTTTTGGGTATGGATGATCAATTTGAGTGATGTGGAGGTGTTTGGGATTGATTTTGGAAAATTTTAGGTAATTTGGAGATTTTGCGAAAATTTGGGTAATTGAGGGTTTTGGGTAGGTTTAGTAGGTGTAGGGTCCGGGGGTCGAAAATTGAAAATTTGGGAAATTGAAGATTGGGTGAATTTGGGTGGGGTGAAATCATTTTGGTTGAGCCATGAAGCCATTTCAAGCCCATATGAGCCATGAAAGGACTCATTTGAGGCATTCATTTATGTTGTTCTAACCCTCTTGCGAGGGCTTAGGGGTTAAGGACCATCCATGTGAATCACCTACATGAGTCGGGGAGGTCGAAGTTGGGTATGGGCGTGGTTGTAGGAGTGTGTGAAGTGTGTGTAAGTGTATGTGTCGGCCCCTTCACCGGACCGGGCCGCCGGGGCGATCCTAAGGCCGAAGAGTCATATGGGAACTCATCCTTTAAACTTCCGCATTTGATTTCGACCCTCACAGGTGATTAGGGGTCTACGGTCGAGTTTGTGGAGTTTGCGGGGAGTTAAGAAGTGGTTTGAATTTCTAAAAGGCGGGTCCAATTC